>ML256964.1:0-45954 GCA_005239495.1 Nicotiana undulata | reverse complement strand
TAAATTCCTAAATAAATTATGTAATTCCGATCCTTAGGCTTCGGGTAATTTAATCCTTCAAGAATTTTCAAAATCCGAAAGCGTGGGCCCGGGGTCGAAATTTCAAGAATCGCCAAGAATGTTGAATTTTAGGAATTCTTGCTAATTCTCCTTCTTGAACCTTAAATTGATTCAATTATGCTATGTTTGGCTAGTTGTGAACCGTCAAGAGTAGTTTCGGAGTTTCGGGCGCATCTTTTGATCCGGTCCTTGCCCGAGGAGTGATTTTATCGAGGTGAGTCTCCTTTCTAACTTCGTAGGAGGGAAATTGTCCCTCTAGGTAACCTTGTTTGCTATGTGATCTTGTTTGGGGGCTACGTACGCACCGAGTGACGAGAGTCCGTACGTAGTGGCTATTACTGCTTCGTCCGGGTAGTTAGGACACAACATGCTCATTGTTTTCCTCTGTTGTAGCATAGATATGACTTGTATACTTGTGTGATTGGTATTGTTGTCTTTGAACGTTGTGATACTTGGCTTGATTTAAGTGTGATAAGAGAATCACGGCAGAGTGATGATTGATTATATTATGGGATCGGGTCGTACGCCACGGCAGAGTGATGATTGATTACATTATGGGATCGGGCCGTACGCCATGGCAGAGTGATGATTGACTGTATTATGGGATCGGGTCGTACGCCATGGCAAGATTGAGACTACCAGGGTGGGATCGGGTCGTACGCCATAGCGAGATTGAGACTACCAGGGTGGGATCGGGTCGTACGCCACGGCGAGATTGAGACTACCAGGGTGGGATCGGGCAGTACGCCATGGCGAGATTCAGACTACCAGGGTGGGATCGGGTCGTACGCCACGACGGATATCAAACTTGTTTGATTGAGATTGTTATCTGATGCCGGATATTGATGTACATGATTATTTGTTTTACTTGCCTACAATTTTCTTTTCATCTTGCTTACCTTACGACTGTTGGACCTTAGTGAGTATCGAGTCGACCTCTCGTCACTACTTCTTCGAGATTAGACGGGATACTCACTAGGTACATATTTATATATATGTACTCATGCTGCACTTTTTTTTTTTTTCTATACTTGACTGTACAGGTCCGGAGGCTGGTCCATCTGATTTTCAGGCCGGTGCTAGATATTGATAGCGTGGTCATACTTCACGGTGAGCTGCTTTCCTGGCGACTTCCTAGCAGCACCCTGGAGTTTCTTTTGTTATGCTCTCTGTCTATTTCATTCAGACTGAGACCCTGTGTATATATATATATGTTGTAGTCATGGTATATTCAGTAGTTGCCCGTGACACTCGTGACACTAGTTCCTGGCACACACGCGATATATATTTTTGGGGTTTTGGGATGTATATCTATGTATATGTTTTATTTCGGCCTTGTATCTACTTTGATTTTACCTTCACTCAGGACTAGTATCGTGTTAGTTGTTATAAACTGGTAACCATTGACTTGTTTGATCGAATGGTAAGGGAATCACTTAGTGAAAATTATATCGGCTTGGCTAACCCCGCTGTTGGGCGCCATCGCGACCCGGATTAGGATTTGGGTCGTGACAATATTTGCTTATATGTACTCATGCTACACTTTTGTACTTAATTGTACAGGTTCTGAGGTTGTTGCACCTGATCACCATTCGGGTGTTCGTTGCTGAGAGTACTACCAGGATTTGACTACACAGTGAGCTGCTCTTCCTGGCGTTCTGCAGCGACACTGTGGAGTTTCTATTATTTTGGGATATTTCTGTCTACCCCCCTTTCAGACAGTTGTACATTCATTTTGTGTATTTGTATATTCCACTAGTCGCCTGTGGACTTGTGACACTAGGTCTTGGCACACGTAGTTGATTCACTAGTATTATATTACTCTGTTTTTTGCTGGCAAACGACTTTGAGTTACTTCCTCACTTTCATTTAAGGACTGCTTAACTTAAAACTGGATAAGTATTATCTCATGTGTTTAAGTAATTTCCTTAGTAACTAGTGTTGGCTTGCCTGAATTCGGTGTTGGGCGCCATCACGACCTGAGTGAGAATTTGGGTCGTGACAACATGGTATCAGATCTCTAGGTTCACGTAGGTCTCGCAAGTCACAGGCAAACCTAGTAGAGTCTTGCGGATCGATACGGACACGTCTGTATTTATCTTCGGGAGGCTACAGGGTGTTACGAAAATCTCTCTTTATTCTTATTCTATCGTGCAGTCGATGGTCTTACTAAATCTCACTCTTCTACTCTCTCACAGATGTTGAGGACTCGTGCAACTGATATTTCAGGCCCGGGAGATGCCGCTACCCCCACAGTTTGAGGCCGTGGCAGAGGCTAGGGGAGGGCACCGACCCGAGGTAGGGGAGAAGGGAGTCCTAGAGTTACTCCATTAGCACCCCCAGAGGATCCTATCCCTGAGGAGCAGGGTGAGGTTCCCTCAGCAGATCCAGCTCCGATAGATTTTATGACTGCACCAGGCTTCCAGGAGGTCATGGGCCGTATGATGCGGTTCATGGATACTATGACTCAGGCTGGTTTATTTCCAGCGGATCCTGCTACATCTCATGCGGGAGAGGGAGTTCAGACCCCTACCACCCTGGTCGCGGGTCATGCAGCGACAGTATATCAGACTCCGGGTACTCTGCCCACGGGTGGAGCAAAGCCAACAGTAGCACCTGAGCTTAGACCAACCTCTGACGGTGATCCGCAGAAGCTACTTGATAGGTGGACTCGGTTGCACCCTCCTGTCTTCGGGGGTGGGAGGGGCGAGGATGCCCAGGATTTTATTGATAGGTGCAGGGACAGGCTGCACAACATGAGGATCTTGGAGTCCCACGAAGTTGATTTCACTACTTTTCAGCTAGAGGGCAGGGCCCGCAGATGGTGGTAGTCATTCATCCTGGGTAGGCCAGCAGGTTCCCCTCCTCTCACATGGGAGCAGTTCACTCAGCTATTCCTGGACAGGTATATTCCACCCTCCGAGAGGAAAGAGCTGCGATATCAGTTCGAGCAGCTGGAGCAGGGGCAGGTGACAATGACGGATTACGAGGCCAGGTTTTCAGAGTTGTCTCGTCATGCCCTCATGATTCTACCTATAGAGGCCGAGAGAGTGCAGAGATTTGTAGCTGGGTTGCACTCAGGTATTAGGGCCAACATGGCCCGAGAGGTGGAGATGGGTACTCTTTATCAGCTTGTGGTCGAGATAGCTTGCCGTATTGAGGGTTACCAATCGAGGGGCAGGGAGCAGGGTCAGCCGGATAAGAGAGTTAGATTTTCTGGAGATTTTCGAGGCACCCCAGGCAGGGGCAGGGGTCAGTTCATCAGAAGCCAGCCTAGCAGGCCTCCATATTCAGCTCCTCCACCACCTCCCCGTGGTGCTCCAGTGAGGCCTTATTTCAGTGCCATGCCGGAGAGTTCTTATCGCCCGCTAGCCATCCAGGGTTCCTCCGGCGGGTATTCGGGTCATCAGGGTTCTCCCAGTCCCTACTTCAGTGCTATGCCAGAGGTTTCTCACCGTCCCCCAGCCATTCAGGGTTCTTCTTCTTCAGGGCAGCATGCCATGCCTCCAGTGAGATGCTATGAGTGTGGGGATTCAGGCCATATGAGGAGGACTTGCCCCAGACTTCGGGGTAAGGCTGTTCAGCAGAGTTATTATTATTCTTACCAATTAAATTGTTGTGTGAGAAAGAAACTTGTGATTTTTGTTAAATATTGTTACTTGGCCCTTGCAGGGAGATCGTTATCTTTATATACTGATTCTTCATGTCTACCTGCTTTCCATAAATGTTATTACTGTTTAGATTCATTAAATCATATTATTGATGATGACCCTAGTGAGTAACACGTCTACCACTCGTCACTACTTCTTCGAGTTTAGACGGGATACTCACTGGGTACATATTTGTTTATATGTACTCATGCTACACTTTTGTACGTAATTGTACATGTTCAGAGGTTGTTTCACCTGGTCACCATTTGGGTGTTCGTCGCTGAGAGTACTACCGGGATTTGACTACACGATGAGCTGCTCTTCCTGGCGTTCTGCAGCGGCACTATAGAGTTTCTATTATTTTGGGATATTTTTGTCTACCCCTCCTTTCAGACAGTTGTACATTCATTTTGTCTATTTGTATATTCCACTAGTCGCATGTGGACTTGTGACACTAGGTCTTGGCACATGTAGTTGATTCACTAGTATTATACTACTCTGTTTTATGCTGGCAAACGACTTTGAGTTACTTTAAACTACATTGCCTCACTTCCTCTCTTTCATTTAAGGACTGCTTAAATTAAAACTGGATAAGTATTCGAACATCTCATGTGTTTAAGTAATTTTGTTAGTAACTAGTGCTGGCTTGCCTGACTTCGGTGTTGGGCGCCATCATGACCTGAGTAGGAATTTGGGTCGTGACAATATGTGAAGAGAGAGTGTAAAAGAGACGACTGTGAGCTATTTGTTTGACCAAGGCACAAATGATAAGGGGTGACAATTAGAATGACGTCGTTCGCCTTCTTTTTTGTTTTGACTTTTATAAAATTCAGTTACATGATCAAGTCACTTAAAATTAATGTAATAGTTAAGAAATTGCCAATGAGTATGAATTGGATCTTGAAAAAATAATATGATAAGTTATAATAGGTTATATTGTATCAATAATAATGTAAAAATTCTTTATATGTGTGTACGTGAATTTGTTTTTAAATATATTTTCAGTTTTAGTTTTTCCATTTTTTCGGTTTACAGTTTCAAAAATTTACAAGTTACAAAGTTATGAGTTTGGAGTTTTATGTGTTTGGAAGTTTACGGGTTTAGAAATTATAAGGTTTACGGGTTCGAAATTTTGCGGTTTTAAAAGTTTAGCATTTCGGAAGTTTATGAAATTTGTGGTTTCGGAAGATTATTGGTTCGAAAGTTTATGGCTTCATGTTTATTATATTTAAATTATTTATGAATACTCTTGAGAGGTCATTTTTCTTATTTGTGTACCAAACACCGATTATTACTTGTTTTTCAAGAAAAGATTTTGTTGGAATACGTTTTCCACATAAAATATTTTTCGTTATACCAAACACACCCTTAGTGAAAAAAGTGTGAACCCAACTTCCGAACTTTAAAAAAAAAAACTAAATAATCAACCCACTAAGCCTAAATCCCAAACTAGTAAAAGTCATCTATATGAATTCATCGTATCCATTATGCTCTATTCAAGTCCATTTCATTTGAAAAGAAAATAAAAAAGAACCTATTTGAGAAAAGAAGTGAAGCCCATTATTGGGTAGGGAAACTGGAGTTACCTGTTTCAGAGGAGGTAATCGAAGACCTATTATCAAAAGTGTGAGGAATCGTTGTTTGAGCTGCCATTGAAGTAGTTGCTAGTTTGTGTCACGACCCGAATTCTCAACCTTAGGGATCGTGATGGCTCCTTACACCACACTTGCTAGGCAATGTTAGAATTCAATTAGCTACTTTGCATTATTTATCCATTTCGACATAATAAAATAATCTAAAGTAAACTGAATCTATTAACTTTTAATGAATGATTTCGAATATAATAAAGAAAAATAAATAATTAATTAACTAAATCGAGCCACGAAACTAATCATATAAATAAATCTAGAACTACCCAGAGTCTGGTGTCACAATTCACGAACTACTAAATAATACTACAAATACTGGGCTGAAAGAAATAATGTATAACTGTTTGAATCAAATAAAACAGTAGTCTAAGTAATATGGAGAAGACTCTCGGGATCTGCGAACGCTGGCAGATACACCTCGTGTCTCCAAAAAATGGGAAGCTGCTCGAACTAGCTCTACTGCTGGCCGGTACCTGGATTGTGCAAAAGAGCACAGAGTGTAGTATCAGTACAACCGAACTCATGTACTGAGTAAGTGTCGAGCCTAACCTCGACGAAGTAGTGACGAGCCTATGGCGGGGCTTTAACAATATAACCCGTGACAATAATATATAAAGCAAGAAGAAAATCTAAACAAATAATTAAGTACTGCAACAATAATAAAATAACTCAGCCGCCTTTTCCAGGCCTCAGCTATAACCAATTCTCAAATAATTTCTGAGTTTCCAAACTTTAACTTTAAATAAAAATAGTGCCAAAAATATGAAGAATAGTAAAATAATATTTAAGCTTTTCAAATCTTTATTTTCTTTGAAAATCAGTAAAAATATAAATGTTCACCCTTATCGCTCATTGTTGCGGCGTGCAACCTGCTCCCACCTGTCCTCCCTTATTGCTCCTCCCTAAATATATCACCCTTATTACTCATGTTGCGGCGTGCAACTCGATTCCACCCGTCCACCCTTATCACTTCTTGTTGCGGCGTGCAACCCACTCCCACCAGACATATCATATCAATTTATTCATAAATTTCATAATTCAGGCCAAGCCTTTCACAATATTTTTGTCTCAACAATTATAAATAAAAAACTGTATTTTTTTTCTCATAAACTTCATCAATATCCTCTCAACCATGAAACCGATAGAAACATCAATATATATACAATTCGTAAAAACAATATCAAACCGCTCAACTATTTTGTACCACAAGGAAATCAGCTACAACAACAAATACTCTTTCCAAAATAATCACAACAATATTTAATAACAAAATAATAAGGCCAAGTAGTCATAGAAACAATAATGAACATAGAACAATTAAGAAAAGAATTAATTAAGTTGGAAACGGGAAAGGGATCATGCTTAACATGAAATTTTGGTGGTGCATAGATACTCGTCACCTCACCTATACACCACACACATGAATTTCACATAGCAAACAAGTGGGGATTCCTATTCCCTCAAGTCAAAGTTAGACCAAACACTTACCTCATATTCGCAGGCCACTCACTGCTCAATTACAGCTTTTCCTTTAGAATCTTGCTCTAACTTGATCGAATCTAATGATAATTAACTTAACATCATTAATTAAGGCTAAAGGAACTAACTTTATTGAAATTATAATTTTTTCTAAGTTTTCTAAAAAAAAAGTGAAAACCCGACCTCGGGCCCGCTTGGTCTAAACTCGGGGTTCGGACCAAATTACGTTTATCCATTCACCGACAAACTTGAATATACAATTTGTTTCAAAATCCAACCTCAATTCGAGGTAAAGATTCAATTTTTACAAAATTCCCTAATTCTACCCAAACCCTCAATTTTTACCATGAAAATTCTTAGTTTTTTATTTAAAAGTGATGAAAAACAATGAGTAATTGAAAGATTAAAGTTTAGAATTGATTACCTATGACTTGGGGATTATATTTGGTGAAGAAATTCGTTCTTAGGGTTGTGGGATTCGAAAATTTGAAGAAGAAGTCTGATTGTTTTATATATATTTTTCTACCAGCTATTCTGTCTCGTTTCTCGTGCCAAACGATCCTGAAATTTGATTTTAATGTCTCCAATGAATTCCTTGTGAAATTCTAGTAAAGTTAGGTTTTTGAATCACTCAATTTGACCTTATAATGAAGGAGATATGTAGGTTTTAATATTTGAAAATAGTGCAGATTTATAATACGCAATCAGTGAGAATTTCGTAATTATCCTGAATAATCTGACAACCTTAGTAAAATGACCATAAAATACTCATACAATGTCCAAATTCGATGATTCTTTTTTCTACGGGTCCGTAATTACGATTTGGATCTAATACTTCATTCAAAACAAAAATTGGAGCTCATTAATTCAATATGATATCATTTATGCTTGAAGAAACGACGTCGAAGCATAAGAAAGAACGAGCGCAACACAACCCACATCTATTTGAAACTCACCCGAGCCTCGGGGCTCTAAACCAAACATGCACGCAAGTCTAAAAGCATTATACGGACTTGCTCGTGTGATCAAATCATGAAAATAACATGTAAAACTATGATTAAACCTATAAATACTATAAAAAATCTGTACCGGGCTCCGGAACCAAAATACGGGCCCGATACCAATGGTTTCAAACATTAATTCTTTTCTTTATTTCATTAATATTTCAGCAAAACATTTCTTTCAAAAATTAATTTCTAAGGCTTGGGACCTCGGAATTTATTTCCGGGCATATGCCCGAGTCCCATATTTTACTGCGGACCTCCCGGGATCGTCGGAACACAGATCTAGGTCCGTTTACTCAAAATGTTTACCAGAGTCAACTATAAACGAATTTAAATTCTAGAAATCACTATTTCTCCTATTTTCACACAAAAGCTTTTCGGTTTCACGTCCGGACTGCGCACGCAAATTAAGGTATTTAAAATTAGTCTTTTTATGGCTATTAAGCCTAGAACGGAGTCTAAATTCGTAAAATGACCTCTTGGGTCATCACAATCTCCACCTCTAAAACAAACGTTTGTCCTCGAACGGACATAGAAAATTACCTGAAATGGCGAACAAGTGTGGATATCTACTTTGCATGTCCGACTCGGACTCCCAAGTAGCTTCCTCAACGGGCTGACCCTTCCACTGCACTCAAACTGAAGGATAACTCTTAGACCTCAACTGACGAACCTGCCGGTCCAAAATAGATACCGGCTCCTCCTTATAAGCCAAGTCCTTGTCCAATTGGACAGAGTTGAAATCTAACACGTGGGACGGGTCCCCATGATATTTCCAGAGCATAGACACGTGGAATACCGGATGAACTGAGGATAACCCTGGAGGCAACGCAAGTATATAAGCTACCTCCCCCACTCTATCAAGAATCTCAAACGGCCCGATATACCTAGGGCTCAACTTGCCCTCTTCCCAAACTTCATAACACCCTTCATGGGCGATACCCAAAGCAATACTCTCTCTTCAACCATGAATGCCCCATCACGAACCTTACGATCGGCATAAATCTTTTGCCTAGACTGAGTTGAATCTAAGGCCTCCTGAACTAAGTCTGCACCCAGTAATCGAGCCTCTCCTGGCTCAAACTATCCGACTGGCGATCTGCACCGTCTACCATATAATTCCTCATAAGGGGCCATCTGAATGCTCGACTGATAGATACTATTATAAGCAAACTCCGCTAACGGCAAGAACTGATCCCACGAACCTCCAAAGTCAATAAGCGCAGAGCATATCCTCCAATATCTGATTGGTATGCTCAAATTGCCCGTTAGTCTGAGGGTGAAATGTTGTGCTCAACTCCACTCAGGTACCCAACTCACGCTGAACTGCCCTCCAAAAGTGTGAAGTAAACTGCAATAGTCAGTGAAAAACCTCACACGGCACGCTATAAAGATAGTGCCTCCATATTTTCAATGCGTGAACAATGGCTGCCAATTCCAAGTCATGAACAAGGTAATTCTTCTCATGTACTTTCAACTGACGAGACGCATATGCAATCACTTTGCCATCCTGCATCAATACTGCTCCAAGTCCAACTCGGGAAGCGTCACAATACACCGTGAAAGAACTCGAATCTGATGGTAACACCAACACAGATGCTGAAGTCAAGGCTGTCTTGAGCTTATGAAAGCTCGCCTCGCACTCATCCGACCATTTAAATGAGGCACCTTTCTGAGTCAATTTAGTCATTGGGGCTGCTATGGATGAGAACCCCTCCACAAAGTGACGGTAGTAACCAGCCAAACCCAAGAAACTCCTAATCTCCGTGGCTGTAGTGGGTCTAGGCCAGTTCTTGACTGCCTTTATTTCCTTAATAGTTGTTCATAGCCAATTACAGAATTATCAAATAGCTTCACGTCAACAAAGAAAATCTCCTTTCAAACCTTCACAATAATGATAACGAGATATGATGCTTGAAGACATCGTATTTATACACCCGAATTAACGTGTCTCATTTGACGCCACATGGGCGGGCACATACCTCGTAGGTCAAAGCTCAATAATTATAACACGGATTTGGCAAATTATGCACAGATAAATAATTATTTATTTATTTACTTATTATTAGTATTACTTTTTTTATTATTTATTTATTTATTATTATGATTATTATCATTATTTTATACATAAATTATTGAGTAAGTCTAACAGGTATGACTCCCTGCCCGTACTATAGTAAAATTTTAATTCACAAGGGGGAATTTAAACACAAGAATTTCTATCACAAGGACCTCGTCCTTACATAACTTCCACCGCAGCTCATAGCCCGATTTAAACATCTCAAATCATATTAAAATGCGAAGATCTCGTCCTCAATTCTGAATCACAAGCAATATGCGTATCGTGCCAATCGAAACATTCCATTTCATTCCTTTAAATATTTTCCGTTAAACAAAATTACAATACGTAATGATAGACATGGTTATCTCCATAGAATTTCTCGATACAAATATTCACATAAGTAGATTTTAGAGTTACGAAGCTCACCGAGAGTGGAGCATATTAGGAGTACTTTCCTAGATACTCATAATTGAATCAAGTTAAGGAAATTATCACTTTATAATAGCTAGATATTGTACTTGTAATGGCACCATTTGATATAACGACTTCATCCATACCATAGAAAATATATTAACAAGCTGGGTCTCCACCTCTAGGAATCTGACCTCCGCCTTCGACATTCCATTTTCCCCTAGTTGGTCATGTAAGTTGAGCTGTAACTGCAATGGGGCACGTCGCTTGAGTACTCAGATGAAATATGACTCTCCAAGTCTTGAACAATTTCTACCACTAGCCGAAACAAAGTATCAACCCGCCCTTAGTCGTACAAATATTTTACAATCATATTTGAGTCATTTAATGTGTCACGACCCAAAATCCATAAGGTCGTGATGGCGTTGGACACCACTGTCAGGCAAGCCAATCATTAAATGGTTAAGTTAAATTTCCTGTTTTAGCATTTTTGAAATCATTACCCTTTCACTTTGTTACATAATAACTGAGTAAATATCCGCTAAGTAAATACAATAATTTGATATTCCATTTAATAAAATACATCCCAAACACATCCCAGAACCCGGTGTCACAAGTGCATGAGAAAATTCTAAGAATTCATACAAATACTACAAAGCTTGTCCGAAATACAATTTTGACAAGGAATTTAAAAATTAAAATACAATACATAGAGGGAGACTCTGTCGGCTGCGGGTCGTCTCCGGGTGATGCAGCTCGCCTAAGTCTCCAAGAAAGCCATATTGCTGTGAAAGTACCTGTGCAACAAAATGCACAGCAAGTGTAGCATGAGTACGAAAACAACGTATACTCAGTAAGTATCCCGCCTAACCTCAGAGAGATAGTGACGAGAGGTCGAAGTTGACACTTGCTAGAGCTCAATACAATATAATAGGTGAAGGGTAGCAACATGGTGATTAACATCAAATGACAAATAATGACAGGAAGATTAATTGTTTCCATAAAATATATAAATTCTCCGATTTCCGTCATTTCATCTAGAAATTCACTTCCACAAGAAAATTTAACAGTCCGAGTCACATATGGTATATAATATGTATATATCATGCGTAGGAAATGCTGAGGGTCGTACGACCCGAACCAACAATAATAAAATGTGCACTGTCGAAGTGTCGAACAGCTCGAACCATAGATGCATCTATCTGTCCCGCTCGCGAATCGATCATGCGACACGATCATACATAAATAACAAGGTTATCCTGCTCGCGAATCATACATGTGACTCAGGCACCCATAGTTACACATATTCACAAAAATAAACCACATTTTTATCATGAAAATTAGCTATTCAATGAAGTGACAGAATTCTCCTTCTAATGAACATGAAAATAGTATTTAAAGCCTTTCTAGGGATTTACTTGCCAATTTCGACATGGTTTCAAACATTATAGATTTATCTGAAACACAATTATCCGAGGAAGAATCAATTATCCTTCTAGATGATTAAGAAAAGTAAACTCTATCCTTCTTAGAGATTTAATTACTAATTGACAACATCACGTGATATTTTTTAGACAAGGTCACAAGTACAACAAGTAAACTATGCTAGTGGGTCCTAGACTACCCGTACATAGCATATTAGTAGCTAAGCACGGACTCCCGTCACCTCGTGCATACGTAGCCTCCGCAAATAGTAGCACATATTCAATTAGTTCTCCTATGGGGACCATTCCCCCTCACAAAGTTATAAAGGAGACTTACCTCGCTCCGAAATTCCATAACCGGCTTCCAAGCCCTTCCGACGACTCCAATTGATGCACAACGCCCCAAAACTACCAAATAACGGGCAAACCAATGAAAATTCATTCTAATACTTGTAACAATTTAAATTATATAAATCCCCAACTCCGCTCAAAGAATTGACCAAAATGCCCTCGGCCCACATGCCCGGATTCCGAAATTTCTCGAAGATAAACCCTACCCATAGCCTTACTAACTCAAATGTACAATTTACTCCAATTTTCATGCTCAAATTCGTTGTAAAAATCCAAAATACCAATTTCTAGGTCTTCCCCTAAAATCCCAATTTTTGTACAAATTTTCATGTCTAATTCCATGTAAGATCACATATTTAACTTAGGAATGGGAAGAAATCAATTATCTAGTGATGCTTGATGAAAATCCCCTCTTGAAGCTCCTCAAAATCTCCCACACCAAATGAAATTTGGAGAAGAAATGACAATTTCCCGTTTAAAACATAATGCTGCCCAGGCGACCCTTCTATGCGACGCATGGCATGCTTCGCGATCGCATAAGACAACTATGCTTCCTCCCTAATTCCTTCTATGCGTTCGCATGCCAGCTCCCATTTTTGTACAGGCCAAACACATTACAGCCTCCAAACGCACACTGTGCGATCGCAACTCCAACCCCGCGATCGCCTAAGCCATCAACTTGTAGCCCCAGCCTTTCCTCCTCCGCGATCACATTGCACTTCTTGCAACCGCATAGGACAAATTCCATCTCCCTTGATTTCTTCTCGGTGATCGCTCTCATACTTATACAATCGCATAGACCAAAAATCCAGCCCTCCAATTTTCTTCTTCGCGATCGCACACCATGGACCGCGATCGCATAGCACATCAGTGACACCAGAAAACGATCGGAAACCACCCCGAAACACACCCGAGGCCCTCGAGACCCCATCCAATCCAACGACTCAGTCCCATAACATCCCACAGACTTGCTAGAGGCTTCAAATCACATCAAACAACGCCGAAATCATGAATCGCACTAAAATTCAAACTTTATGAACTTGAAATTGCAAACTTCCACACCCGATGCCGAAACCTATCAAATTACGTCTGATTGACGCCAAATTTTTCACACAAGTCATATTCAACATCACGGACCTTCTCCAACTTTCGGAATTGCATTCCGACCCTGATATCAAAATTTTCACCTCCGGTCAGATTTCTCTAAAACCTTCAAATTTCTATATTTAGCCAAATGACTTCAAAATAACTTACGGACATCCGAATTCACTTCCGATCGCGCTCCCAACCCCAGAATCACCATACGGAGATATTCCAGGACTCAAAATCCCAAACAGACATTGATAACACTAAAATGCACTTCAACCCAGACTTATGAAATTTCTCCCAAAAATTCTAACTTCCATAATATACGTCGAAATGCTCCTGGGTTATTCAAAACCCGATCCGAACATACGCACAAGTCCAAAATCATCATACGAATCTTCTGGAACCTTCAAATCCTGATTCGGAGGTCGTTTACTCAAAATCCAATCTTAGTCAATTTCTCCAACTTAAGGCTTCCGAACGAGAATTGTCTTTCCAAATCCACCTGAACTTCTCGAATTTCAATTCCGACCATGCATACAAGTCATAATACCTAAAATGAAGCTGCTCCTGGGCTCAAACCGCTGAAGACATACTAGAGTTCAAAACGACCGGTCGGGTCATTACATAATGAGTCCGTGGACTTGCTCTCTGGCTATATAAACCGAAGTAGGAGTATGACGGGTTAACTTATCCAACCTGATGGCATATTCTGACACCGTCATGGTGACCTGACGCAACCGTTCAAACCCTATGCGCCACGCATTATGGAGAGTTCGAGAAACAAACTCTTTCAAAAGCATTTATGAGAACTGAGTCAAGTAGTTGATGTTGCACTGTGATAGTTTTTGTGAGTTTACCAAACTGTAGAGAGACCTGGTCCTCTACCAGTTCCCTCTAATGAGTACACTAAGAAAGCAAGTAAAAGACACACGGGATTTTTACGTGGAAAAATCCCACTCAAAGGGACAAAAACCACGACCTACACTTGTAGGATTTCAACTTCACTAGCTTGTAATCTAAACTATTACAAGCCACTTTTTAATGACCTTCTTACAAAGACTTTAACACACTAACTTGTAATACCTATTACAAGCCACTTTGTCACTCACTTAGTTACAAAGACTTTTCACTTGTGACTATACTGGTCACAACACAACACACAAGATTTATGGTTGAGAGATTCCTAACACGTTGCTTCTACAAAAGCAAATAGGATACAATGAAAAACAAAAATGCAAGATTACAACTCAACTAAGGACACTAACAACACACGGTGAAACTTGTCCGTCTTAGTGGAGTTGTCTTCTTGCTCTTGACACACTTAAGTCTTCAATGCTAGAGCCCTCTTCAATGCTTGAGAGAATGTTTTTAGTAAATGCTCAAGTGAATGTCTTGTTTGTCTCAAAACAAGATATTATAACCCTAGGACATCCCAAGAAGGATGCCTATACCTAGATAGTACACTCTTCAACCAATGGGAAGTGACTGATGCACTGTTACTGCACTGTAGCATGTACAGTTGCATGTAGTCACTTTTCTGTCATAACTTTTACAGTTGTAGAGTTGACTTGTACTTTCGTCTGTGAGACTGTTAAGGGATCAGGTCCCTCAACTGTTCCTTATGAGTTCAACAGTACACTGTCCAGAATTCCTTGAGTTAAAGCTGACTGGTTGTGCTGGCCACATATCATGTTCTTTATTTGGTTCTTTACATGAAAGTTTGTTAGATCATCAAAATAGAATACAACCCATCAATTTCCCCCTTTTTGATGATGACAAACTTTTATAATTTGTGAGCAGTTATATACACTAGCATAACCAGATACATAACAGATGAAAGACTAGATCCCCAAGTAGTTCCCCCTGTCTGTGTGTTTCCCCCTTAATCCCTGCCATCAATTATCCCCTTAACTTCCCCCTTTTGGCATCATAAAAAGGCACAAACAGTTAGAAAGCATAAAGAAGTCCAACAGAGCTAACTCATGCCCCTTATGTGCACACCACATGATAGAAAACAGAATAAAAAGGCAAAAAGGCAATAAAGAGAACATAAAAATACCGAGTTTCATTCATTAAAAGATTTAAAACATAGAGAAGTCTTTGCTTGGGATAGCAAAGAATTCATTTGGACTGTTTCAGACGGGAGCAATCAGGTGTTATCCACATACCAATCACAAAAAAAAAAGACAAAAAATGTTAGCCACATCATCATCACAGACATACTAGAAAAGACAGAAGCCTAGGGGGCACTAGAGGATGAAGGCTTGGAGGAGGAGGCAGTAAGAGTCCGGAGAACCAAATCCATGTGGGCATTGGTAGAGGACTGTTCCTCAAGAAGTTTCTCCCGCAGGTTCTCAAGCTATTGCCGGAGCTTAGAGTTATCCTTGGTCAAGCGGGCAACTTCTTCATTTGAGAAATTATCAGAACCAGGTCCCTCATCAGCTTGACTTTATTGAGCCTCCAGAATGGCAATCTGAGCCTTCAGCCTCTTGATCACATCATTTTGCAGCATTCAGCGCATTGATCAGCTGAGATATGGTTGAAGTGCTGCCCCATCCTTCTCAAAACACTCACATTCCTCAAGGGTTATCTTTGAAAAGGTTTGCTTGCGAGTCCCTACTCGGGGATTCTTAACTGGAACTTTGTAAAACTCAAAGACCCGAGTAAGTAGAAAACCATAGGGGAGCCCGTGATTTCCATCCTTGACGTGTACAACCTTCTCCATATGTTTAATCAAGAGAGCAGGTAGGTTGATTGGCCTGAACTGGTCAAGGGCTTCCATTAAGATCAGATCAGCCCTGGAAGCAATGGAGCGCCTCTCAGCACGGGGAAGAAGGACCTTACTCACTAGTTCAAAAAGAAGCTGGTAGAGAGGTAGCATGGCCTTCTTATGAACCCGTTCCCCATGCTGGACCGTCCCTGGCTTAACGATAACTCTCCTAAATTTTCCCTCACAAGCATACTTTTCAGGATCCACTGAAGGCAACCCTCTAGATGGAACATTGAGAACTGTTCTCAGAGCGGCATAATAAAGCACAAAGTCAATACCTTCCACCACAACACACACATGACCCTCAGTAGGGGTCCAAAAACTGGCATAAAACTCGCGCACAGCATCCTCAAGGACTTGGGGCACACTCACAGTGAATAGGTGTTCCCATTTTTGAAACTCAACCATAGCCATCAGCTGGCTCATCGCAGCTATTTCAAAAATCTCAAGGACAAACATGCGACCCCACAACACTTGCTGACTCAGAATATTTTCCTTCCACTTTCCACTGCCGCTTGATACTGCTTTCTTAGAACCAGGTTCCCCTACTGTTTCCACTTCCCTTTTTCGTTTACCAGACACTTGCACAGACTTTCCTTTGGCACTTTCTTCAGTCACAAACTTCTTAACACTTGCTTTACTAGCTTCTTTTTTCTTAGACTTCCCACCACTTTTTGTGGGTGACAGAGGTTGTCTCACTTGTCTTTCAACTACACCAGCAGGCACAGACTTTTTTCTCCCCACCAAGGAACTAGGTTTCTCTACAGTTTCCTCTTCTACTTCAACAACTGGTATGGCTTCATCCACTACCATTTTCTCTTCCTTCATCAACCTCTTCTTCTTCTGCTTACTGCTCTTCTTACTTTTCTCAAGAGCCGAGTCAAGGGCTTCCTTTTTCTGCAACCTAGTAGATGGTCGCTTCACAGAAGTTTCAAGAGTACTCACTCTCTGACGGAGTTTAAAGCGGGCACTCAAGACCATCTCATCCTCATCATCTTCATTTGTGGGCTCAAAAAAAGGAGGGATGGACTCTAGAGGAAGAGTATAGAAGATGGGTTCCTGGGGGGTCTTTTGGAGAGGAGAACCAGGTTCCTCACCAGGTTTGGCATGCACAAACTCATGGGAGGGAGACTCAAAATAGGACCATGGTCCCCTCATCCTCTAGAAAAGAATAATCTGCTCCCTGAGTCTCAGGAAGAGAAGGAGCCCCTTCAGAGGGAAGGTTCTCAGAGGCAATGGCCATTATATTTTCGGCCGCCTCTTTTTGCAGAGATTCCATGGGAGTCGAGGAATTTAGAAGAGAGGAGTTAAGGTACTGGTCGGGGTCGTCCTCTAAGACTTCAGAGGCCTGAGAAGCTTCAGTGACTGGCGGTTCTTTTGGTGGTTTAGATGAAGAAGGAGGAGCAATGGGTGCTTCAGTGACTAGAGGTTCTTTTGGTGGTTCAGATGAAGAAGGAGGAACAATGGGTGCTTCTGTGACGGGAGGTTCCTTGGGTGTTTCTGATTCTGCTAGGAGTGTAGAGAAGTTAGGTATGGAGATGGCTGGGAGAGAGGAGGCATGATCCTCCGCTGAAACTGTGTTGGAATCAGAGGTAAGGGAGAGAGATGGTGTGTTTGTGGCGGCCATTGTTGATGATTTTAGAAAAGCTTCAGAGAGAGAGAAAGTGCTTTTTCAGGAGAAGGAGAGAGTGAGAGAAGGTGTGTGAGGAGCGGTTGGAGACGAAGGAGTTTTATAGGAGAGTGGAGTAATGAGAGGGAAGAGGAACAAGTTCAAATGACGGTAGGCATTTTGGGAAAAGAGAACGTGCAGAGGGAGTTGAAAATATGGAGTGATATACGTGTTTACTGAAAAGGTGGATGAAATGGCGGCAGTAATTCATTTAGTTGCTTTTTGAAAAAGGTAGACAATACACATGACTACTAACCTTGCGTACAGGGACTAGGTCTCGTACCTGTTTTTCTTGAAAAGGTTGCTCAATCTTCTTTTGTTCTACAATGCCATACCTTTAAAGTCTGTAATCATCATGCGTGTCTACCTGCAATGGTATTAATAAGAGTTAGACTTCGTTAGAAAACATTTTAGCTATCTGTACCTGAGTGTGACTTTCCTAGTCAGAGAGGGGAACCAGGTCCCTAATTAGGTCTCAGCATCCCTAGTGCCATTCTATTTTTCTCAAAATGTTCCCTGCTCAGTGCCTTGGTAAAGATATCTGCAATCCGATCTTCAGTACAACAAAACTTCATGCAGATGTGCCTCTTTTCAACGTTGTCTTTGAGGAAGTTATGTCTCACATCAATATGCTTAGTTCTCTTGTGTTGAACTGGTTTCTTTTCCATGTTGAGAGCACTGGTGTTGTCACATAGAAGTGGTACGATGTCAATGTACACTCCAAAGTCTTCCAATTGTTGTTTGATCCACAACAACTGAGCACAGCAGGATGCAACTGCAACATATTCTGCTTCAGTTGTGGACAAAACCACTGAGTTTTGCTTCCTTGTTCCCCAAGAGATTAGGCAGGATCCAAGAAAATGAGCCATCCCTGAAGTACTTTTCCAGTCCACTAGATAACCTGCATAATCAGCGTCAGCATAACCAACAAGATTGAAATTATCACCTGAGGGATAGTACAAGACCAGGCCATGTGTGCCTTTGAGATAACGTAGGATCATTTTGGCAGCTTTTAGATGAGACTCCTTGGGATTTTATTGAAACCTTGCACATAATCCCACACTGAACACAATGCTTGGCCTGCTTGTAGTGAGGTAAAGTAGAGATCCAATGATTCCCCTGTACATTGTTTGGTTTACAGGCGATCCAGATTCATCCATGTCAAGCTTGGTTTCCCTGCAATAGGTTTATCAATCACTTTTGAATCTTCCATGTCAAACCTCTTGTGCAGCTCCTTGATGTACTTTTGTTGACGGATACAAGTTCCCTTTGTGGATTGTTTCACTTGAAGACCCACGAAGAAGTTCAGTTCCCCCATCATGCTCATCTCAAACTCACTGCCCATAAGCATGGCAAATTACTTACACAATGAGTCTGATGTAGCTCCAAAGATAATATCATCCACATACACCTGGACAATAAGAAGGTTCCTTCCCCGTTGCTTTAGAAATAGGGTGTTGTCAATATTTCCTCGAGTGAATCCATTATCCAGTAGGAACTTTGATAGCCTTTCATACCAAGCTCTGGGGGCTTGCTTCAAACCATACAAGGCTTTGTCCAGTTTGAAGACATACTCTGGGTGATCATGACTTTCAAACCCAGGAGGTTGCTTGACATATACTTCTTCCTTGAGATACCCATTCAGGAATGCACTTTTCACATCCATTTGGAATAAGGTGAATTCCATATGAGATGCAAAAGCAATAAGAATCCGAATGGCTTCCATGCAAGAAACATGAGCAAAAGTTTCATCATAATCGATCCCTTTCTCTTGATTGTAACCCTGAACCACAAGCCTTGCTTTATTTCTGTTTGTTTTCCCGTTCTCATCCAGCTTGTTCCTGAACACCCACCTGGTTCCTATGATGGTTCTGTCTGAGGGTCGAGGTACTAGGTGCCAGACTTTGTTTCTTTCAAACTAATGAAGCTCCTCCTGCATAGCAATGATCCAATCTGCATCCTTTAGAGCTTCCTTGATGTTTTTTGGTTCTATTTGGGATAGAAAGGCTGAGAAGGGTAGGGAGTTTTTGGTTTTGGATCTGGTTAGGACTCCGAAATCAAGAGGAGTGATTATGTTATCAAGAGGATGGGAGATTTTATGTTTCTAATTAGGGACCTGAATTTGATGTGTGGAGGAACTTGGTAGATCAGAGGAGTTTCCCTTCACTTCTTGTTCTGCTACCTGTGGAGTACCTTCCACAGCATCTCCAACTCTTTCTTCAGCTTCTGTAGGAGAGATAAGGGTATCAGGTTCCTCTTGTGAACCGGAGGAAGAGGCTGCATTGCCTTCACTCATCTTGGTTTGACTCATCATGCCATCTTTGCCATTAGAGACATCAGATATCTCTCCAGGAACCAGGAGTGGTTTATTGTCTTGATCATCACCATTTTCGTCCCTATTTGAGGAGGGAGTCTCGTTGAAGAGCACATGAACACTCTCTTCTACGCATTGGGTTCTCTTGTTGTACACTTTGTATGCTTTGCTTTGAGAAGAGTATCCCAAAAATATTCCTTCATCACTTTTGGAATAGAATTTTCCAAGTTGATCCTTCCCATTGTTCAGAACATAACACTTGCATCTAAAGGCTCTCAGATGGGTTATCTTTGGCTTTCTTCCATTGAGCAATTCATATGGGGTTTTATTTAGGAAGGACCTGATCATGCAGCTGTTCACCAAGTAGCACGCAGTGTTGATCGCTTCTGCCCAGAAGTTCTTTGCAATTCCACTGTCGATGAGCATTGTTCGTGCCATATATTCCAGGGTCCTTTTCTTCCTTTCCACTACTCTGTTTTGCTGAGGAGTCCTAGGAGCTGAGACGTTGTGCGTGATTCCATTTCCAGTGCAAAACTCATCAAAGTTTGCATTGTCAATTCAGTCCCATGGTCGGATCTGATGTAAGCTACCTTCAAGTCCATCTTCACTTGGATTTTCTTGACAAAATCCATAAATACTTCAAACGTCTCATCTTTTGTTCTAAGAAATAGTGTCCAAGTGAATATTGAGTAGTCATCTACAATCACGAAGATGTATTTCTTTCCACCTCTACTTGGGATTCTCATGGGCCCACACAGATCCATGTGAAGGAGTTCAAGGGGTATAGATGTGTTGACATCCTTCTTAGGCTTAAAAGATGATCTCACATGTTTTCCTTTGGCACATGCATCATAGACTCTGTGCTCCTTGAATTTGGAGTTTGGCAGACCACGAACCAGGTCCTTCCGTATCATCTTGTTCAGGAGGGAAAATCTGGCATGACCCAATCTTCTATGCCATAGCTCTGCATCATCATCAACTGCCTTCAAGCAGTTCACTTCACCAGCTTCCAATGATTCAAAATCAACAACATAGATGTTCTAATGTCTCTTGGATATCAACACCACTTCTCCAGTTATTAGGCTAGTAACAGTGCACACCTTGGACAGGAACTCCACTTTGTTTCCTTTATCACAAATTTGAGAGACACTCAATAAGCTATATTTCAAGCCATCCACATAGTACACATTTTCAATTGAGTGCTCCATAGACTTTCCAACTCTTCCAACACCGAGGATGTATCCCTTCTTTTCATTGCCAGAAGATACATCTCCTCCCTGCAGGGCTTTCAATGAGAGAAAATCCATAGTGTTTTCAGTCATATGCTTTGAGCATCCGCTATCCATGATCCATTGTAGTCCAGTTCCTCTCACTAATCCCTTCATAATTAAATCAAGGGTTCGACTTAGGAACCCAAACAAGTTTGGGTCCCTTGTAGTTAGGAAAGGGATGAATAAGTGCTCTTCTAGTCCATGCAAGCAAAAATTGATATTTCTTGCTGGGACCTGGTCCCTGCTTGGTGTTCCTCTTGCCAGCAAACATTTTGTTTTTCTGAACTGACTAATCCCTGGCTGGGAAACTTTCCTTGAAGTGCCCGTTGTTTCCACAATGGGTACAAATCCAATTATCTGGGACCGTGACATACTTGTTGTGAGGGTTGTAAAGAGTTTTCTCATTTTGGAACCCAATCCCCTGCCTGTTTCCACTGTTATTGAAGTACATGGCAGTGACAGCATCCGTGGACAAGGTCCAATTCAGTGACTTTTTAAGATCAGATTTTAATTTACCCATTTCAGTTTGCAATTGCCTATTTTTCTCAAGCTCACAACACAAACTTGTTTTGACATCATTCAGTTCTTTTTCAAGCTTGATGTGTTTTTTTTAGCTCTTTCTTTTTCTTTATCCACTCCTGAGGGACCAGGTTCTAATTGGAGTCCCTTGATAGTTTCTTCTAGGTATGTAATCACCACTAGAAGATCATCTCTTTCCTGCTCAACTGCATTAGTCCTCTCACTCAGACTATTCTTTTCATTACTCAGATTTTCCACTATTTCTTTCAAGTCTACTACCACTTCAGTCAGATCATCTCTCTCATTTTCTACCTTTCTTGTTTTTTCTTCTACCACTTCCTTTTCTTTTTCAAGGTTTTTTATGGTCTCCTTAAGGTCCACAACCACCACCACTAGGTCATCTCTCTCATTTTCAACACTATTGATTTTACACATTAGAGATTCTTTCTCTCTTTCAAGATCACCTATAGTTTCTTTCAAATCTACCACACACACCACTAGATCATCTCTAGTTTGTTCAACTTCTCCTATTTCTATGGTCAAAGTGTCCTTATATTCAACTAAGCTATAATAAGTACCAATGAGAACATTAGACAATGACATTAGTTTTTTAGGAGAGTAGGACTTCAGATTTCTCTGAACATCCCTGAAGTTTACCTCATCTTTGTCATCTTCTTCTTCGTCATCAGACTGAGCCATAAGAGCAAACACTGAGTCATACTCCTTAGCCTTGTTCTCTGCTGCCAACATGGAGCTATTTTTTGCTTCAGGTTCCTCTTGTGATTTGCTTGATGAATCTCCCCAAGCAGCAAGAGCCTGTTTCACAACGTTGTAAGCTGCGTTTTTTCTGCTGAATCTTTTGTCAGGAACCAGGTTTCTCTTTGCAGCTTTATCAGGGTTGTGCTTGTAGGGATCCTGCTTCAGGAGCGGGCAATCTTTTATGAAGTGTCCGGGCTTACCACATTTATGACACATGTCATAGTTTCTAGGCTTGCTTGAGCTGCCTCTTCTTGGTATTCCCATGTTCCTTCGAACCATCTTCAGAAATCTCTTGGTGAGATAAGCCATGTCACTGTCCTCTTCGCTTGACTCATGCTTTTCAGCTTGAAGAACCAGGTTCTTCTCCTTATTGGGTTCTCTTCTTTCACTATCTTTTTTTCTTCATCTCATATGTTTTCAAGTTTTCGATCAACTCATCTATTTATAGAGCTTGCAAGTCCTTTGCTTTAGTGATAGAATTGACTTTGCTTTCCCATGAGCTAGGCAGAACACTCAGAATCTTTCGCACTAGCTTGTTTCTAGGAATGACTTCTCCTAGTGGGTGAAGCTCATTGATGATGGAGGTGAATCTAGTATGCATATCCTGTATAGATTCATCACCCTTCATACTAAATAGCTCATGCTCAGTAGTGAGCATGTCGATTTTGGACTGATTCACTTGCGTCGTTCCTTCATAATCTGTCTGCAAAGCTTCCGAAATCTCTTTGGCTGATTGCATGCTGAGATCCTGTTGTACTCATCAGGTCCTATACCGCACACTAGAATTTTCTTTGCACGAAAGTTCTTTTCCACTGCTTTTCTGTCAACGTCGTTGAACTCCTTCCTAGTCTTTGGCACCAACAGACCAGTTTCTCCTACCTTCTGCATAGGAACATGGGGACCATCACAAATGATGTCCCATAGCTTAGAATCTTCAGCAATTATGAAGTCGTGCATACGGGTTTTCCACCACCCATAGTACTGACCGTTGAATCTAGGAGGTCGATATGTTGATTGACCTTCTTCAAAGTTTGGTGCAGCAGCCATTAGAGATTCTTTCTAGGTGTTAACCGTTTAGAACGAACCTACTCTGATACCAATTGATAGTTTCTGTGAGTCCATCAAATTGTAGAGAGACCTGGTCCTCTACCAGTTCCCTCTGATGAGTACACTAAGAAAGCAAGTAAAAGAGACACGGGATTTTTACGTGGAAAACTCCCACTCAAGGGGACAAAACCACGACCTACACTTGTAGGATTTCAACTTCACTAACTTATAATCTAAACTATTACAAGCCACTTTGTAATGACCTTCTTACAAAGACTTTAACACACTAACTTGTAATTCCTATTACAAGCCACTTTGTCACTCACTTAGTTACAAAGACTTTTCACTTGTGACTATACTGGTCACAACACAACACACAAGATTTATGGTTGAGATATTCCTAACACGCTGCTTCTACAAAAGCATATAGGATACAATGAAAAACAAAAATGCAAGATTACAACTCAACTAAGGACACTAACGACACACGGTGAAACTTGTCCGTCTTAGTGGAGTTGTCTTCTTGCTATTGACACACTTGAGTCTTCAATGCTAGAGCCCTCTTCAATGCTTGAGAGAATGTTTTTAGTAAATGCTCAAGTGAATGTCTTGTTTTTCTCCAAACAAGATATTATAACCCTAGGACATCCCAAGAAGGATGCCCATACCTAGATAGTACACTCTTCAACCAATGGGAAGTGACTGCTGCATTGTTACTATATTGTAGCATATACAGTTGCAGGCAGTCACTTTTCTGTCACAGCTTTTACAGTTGTAGAGTTGACTTGTACTTTTGTCTGTGAGACTGTTAAGGGATCAGGTCCCTCAACTGTTCCTTATGAGTTCAACAGTACATTGTCCAGAATTCCTTGAGTTAAAGATGACTGGTTGGGCTGGCCACATATCAGGTCCTTTATCTGGTTCTTTACATGAAAGTTTGTTAGATCATCAAAACAGAATACAGCCCATCACACTGTCTGGTCGTCCTCTTCGTAGGCTTGCCACTAACACCGGCGGCCAAATTCTTCTTTTACTATGTTGACTCAACACTGCTGAACTACCCCAATTATTCATATACTCTTCGTTATTCTTTGGGGTAACTCTTATCCCTATTGATGCACAATGATCCCAAAAGTAGATCTCTATACAGATAATTCTTGGCACGAACCATATAGTCTATAAGCTCGTCAACCACTGTACTCCCTCTGGATCACCCCCAAAATCCGCAACCATTACTTCCACGCCGAGTAGACCTTCTGTAGATTCAAAGTTGTTCATATAACTCCTTTGGTGCCGAGGTATAGGGTTATTAAGGAGGCGGACATACCGCAAGTCCCAGCTTTATCTCTTGCAAAATCTCAGGCCTTATACATTGCAGGCCAAAATTGATATAACTCATGACCCCGCAATTTATTCCTTGATAGTGGACTTCCCCACTTGGAACAAAGTCATAGGTCACAAAGCCTGATAATCCAAAATGTTAAACTCCACAGCTCATATAAATCAATCTCGTTGCTTTCAACTTATTCCCATGTTCTGCAATACTTTATAGCAGCGATCAAGAAAATCATGTGGGTCCTCAAGTTTTTATCTCAAAATGTCACCGACTGAATCTGAACAATATCATTGTGCAAGTTGAATGAAGATGAATCGAGTTCCATTTTGTATAAGTTCTCACAACTATGAAATAAGTCTAAGCATTGAGAAGACACATATTGCAAAATTTTGTGTCATAGAATAGCTTATCGTCTATTATTAGGTTTATGCTATATGCTTTTTTTTTTGTAGAGAACTGTTGGAAATAAATTTGACCAAAATAAGTTGCTTCCTCTTGATTCTCCCAGTGAAAGAAATGAGGGTTGTAGACCCTAATTATGCTCAAGGGTACAAAGTTATGTTTTCTGATGGATATCCATACCTTTTTCTATCCCAGGTTAGTGATGTCATTATTTAAATTCAACAATCATATCCATCAAACAAGAGTCTCTTAGACTGGGTCTATCTTCTGCAGGGCTCATTGAATGCGTTAAATTCTCTTCTCAGGGAGCCTGTTCTAGTTAATCATTTTAGACCCAAGTATATGCTTGTCTTTCTAGTCAAATTTGTTTTTGATTGGCTATATATTTTCTTTCCTCTGTATGTACAAAGTTTTAGCTCTTTAGATTAACTAAGTTAAATCGTTAACATTACCTTCTTTGGTAGTGTCCTTGTTGACGGATGAGAACCATTTGCTGAGGATTTGTGCAAGGAGATCCGGATTAATAAGTTGACATTTGAAGGTGTCAAACTATGCTCTCGATGTAAGGTACTCACCGCACCATGATAAAGGGAGATACATGACTAGACTCTTTTCGTCTTGTCCAAACAAGTTCCTCAATTAATATATCTCAATTCATGTCTACCACACAACATCTGGAAAACAAAACACCAATATAGTTGTTTTCGTAGTTGTCATTGGGCTCCATTTCATGTCCGGCTGTAGATGCATTACGTGTTGTCGAGATTTGCGAGAGGACAAGAATAGATGATTTCAATCATTAGTGATAGAATAAATTCACACGATAGAGTAGAATAGACGTGAAATTGTTCCTAACTTTATAGCCTCTGAGAGATAAGTACAGACGTCTCCGTACCAATCCTTCAGACTCTATTAAGCTTGTTCATGAATTGTGAGACCTAAGCAACCTAGGGCTATGATACCAACTTGTCACGACCCAAATTATCAACCTTAGGGATCGTGATGGCGCCTAACACCACACTTGCTAGGCAAGCCAATGTTAGAATTCGATTAACTACTTTGCATTATTTATCCATTTTGACATAATAAAATAATCTAAAGTAAACTGAATCTATTGACTTTTAATGAATGATTTCGAATAAAATAAAGAAAAATAAACAATTAATTGATTAAACTGAGCCACGAAACTGATCATATAAATAAATCTAGAACTACCCCAGAGTTTGGTGTCACAATTCACGAACTACTAAAGAATACTACAAATCCTGGGCTGAAAGAAATAATGTATAATTGTTTGAATCAAATAAAATAGTAGTCTAAGTAATATGGAGAAGACTCTCAGGATCTGCGAACGCCGGCAGATATACCTCGTGTCTCCGGAAAATGGGAAACTGCTCGAACTAGCTCTACTGCTGGCCGGTACCTGGATTTGTGCAAAAGAGCATAGAGTGTAGTATCAGTACAACCCACCTCATGTACTGAGTAAGTACCGAGCCTAACCTCGACAAAGTAGTGACGAGGCTACGGCGGAGCTTTAACAATATAACTTGTGATAATAATATATAAAGCAAGAAGAAAATCTAAGCAAATAATTAAGTACTGCAACAATAATAAAATAACTCAGCCGCCTTTTCCAGGCCTCAGGTATAACCAATTCTCAAATAATTTCAGAGTTTCCAAACTTTAACTTTAACTAAAAACAGTGCCAAAAATATGAAGAATAGTAAAATAATATTTAAGCTTTTCAGATCTTTATTTTCTTTGAAAATCAGTAAAAATATAAATGTCCTCCCTTATTGCTCATTGTTGCGGCGTGCAACTCGCTCCCACCTGTCCTCCCTTATTGCTCCTCCCTAAATATATCACCCTTATTACTCCTGTTGCGGCGTGCAACTCGATCCCACCCGTCCACCCTTATCATTCCTTGTTGCGGCGTGCAACCCGCTTCCACCAGACATATCATATCAATTTATTCATAAATTTCACAATTCAGGCCAAACCTTTCACAATATTTTTGTCTCAACAATTATAAATAAGAAAATGTATTTTTTTCTCATAAACTTCATCAATATCCTCTCAACCATGAAACCGATAGGAACATCAATATATATATAATTCGTAAAAACAATGCCAAACCGCTCAACCATTTTGTACCACAAGGAAACCAGCTACAACAACCAATACTCTTTCCAAAATAATCACAACAATATCTAATAACAAAATAATAAGGCCAAGTAGTCATAGAAACAATAATGAACATAGAACAATTAAGACAAGAATTAATTAAGTTGGGAACGGGAAATGGATCATGCTTAACAGGAAATTTTGGTGGTGCATAGATACTCGTCACCTCACCTATACACCACGCACATGCATTTCACATAGCAAACAAGTGGGAATTCCTATTCCCTCAAGTCAAAGTTAGACCAAACACTTACCTCAATTTCGCAGGTCACTCACTGCTCAATTATAGCTTTTCCTTTAGAATCTTGCTCTAACTTGATCGAATCAAATCATAATTAACTTAATATCATTAATTAAGGCTAAAGGAACTAACTTTATTGAAATTATAATTTTTCCTAAGTTTTCTAAAAAAAAGTGAAAACCCGACCCCGGGCCTGCTTGGTCTAAACTCCGGGTTCGGACCAAATTATATTTACCCATTCACCCACGAACACAAATATACAATTAGTTTCGAAATCCGACATCAATTCGAGGTAAAGATTCGATTTTTACAAAATTCCCTAATTCTACCCAAACCCTCAATTTTTACCATAAAAATTCTTAGTTTTTTATTTAGAAGTGATGAAAAACAATGAGTAATTGAAAGATTAAAGTTTAGAATTGATTACCTATGACTTGGGGATGATATTTGGTGAAGAAATGCGTTCCTAGGGCTGTGGGATTCGAAAATTTGAAGAAGAAGAAGTCTGTCCGTTTTATATAAAAAAATTTACCCGTTATTCTGTCTCGTTTCTCGTGCCAAACGATCCTGAAACTCGATTTTTATGTATCCAGGATTCCTTGTGAAATTCTAGTAAAGTTAGGCTTTTGAATCGCTCAATTTGACCTTATAATGAAGGAGATATGTAGGTTTTAATATTTGCAAATAGTGCAGATTTTTAATACGCCGTCAGTGGCAATTTCAAAATTATTCTGAAAAATCTTGCAACCTTAGTAAAATGACCATAAAATCCTTATACGATGTCCAAATTTGATGATTCTTTTTGCTACGGGTCTGTAATTACGATACGGATCTAATACTTTATTCAAAATAGAAATCTGAGCTCATTTGTTCAATACGATATCATTTATGCTTGAAGAAACAACATCGAAGCATAAGAAAGAACGAGCGCAACATAACCCAAACCTATTTGAAACTCACCCAAGCCCTCGGGGCTCTAACCCAAACATGCACGTATGTCTAATAGCATTATACGGACTTTCTTGTGCAATCAAATCATTAAAATAACATGTAAAACTATGAATTAAACCCCAAAACTCATCATTTTCATCAAAGAACACTTAAAGTTCATAACTTTTCAAACGAATGTCTGAATCACGTCAAACGAACTCCGTTTTTCACCAAATTTTACAGTAAACCTTTAAATACTATAAAAACTCTGTACCGGGCTCCAGAACCAAAATATGGGCCCGATACCAATGGTTTCAAACATTAATTCTTTTCTTTATTTTATTAATATTTCAGCAAAATAATTTCTTTCCAAAATTAATTTCTAAGGCTTGGGACCTCGGAATTCATTTTCGAGCATACGCCTGAGTCCCATATTTTATTGCGGACCTCCCGGGATCGTCGGAACACAGATCCGGGTCCGTTTACTCAAAATGCTTACCAAAGTCAATTGTAATCGAATTTAAATTCTAGAAATCACTATTTCTCATATTTTCACATAAAAGCTTTCCTGATTTCACGCCCAGACTGCGCACGCTAATCGAGGTATTTAAATTAGTCTTTTTATGGCTATTAAGCCTAGAACGGAGTCTAAATTCATAAAATGACCCCTTGGGTCATCACAATCTCCACCTCTAAAACAAACCTTCGTCCTCGAACAGACATAGGAAATTACCTGAAATGGCGAACAAGTGTGGATATATACTCTGCATGTCCGACTCGGACTCCCAAGTAGCTGCCTCAACGGGCTGACCCTTCCACTGCACTCGAACTGAAGGATAACTCTTAGACCTCAACTGAAAAACCTACCAGTCCAAAATAGCTACCGGCTCCTCCTTATAAGCCAAGTCCTTGTCCAATTGGACTAAGCTGAAATCTAACACGTGGGACGGGTCACCATGATATTTCCGGAGCATAGACACGTGGAATACCAGATGAACTGAGGATAACCCTGGAGGCAACGCAAGTCTATAAGCTACCTCCCCCACTCTATCAAGAATCTCAAACGGCCCGATATACCTAGAGCTCAACTTGCCCTTCTTCCCAAACCTCATAACACCCTTCATGGGCGATACCCGAAGCAATACTCTCTCTCTAACCATGAATGCCACATCATGAACCTTACGATTGGCATAACTCTTTTGCCTAGACTGGGCTGCACGAAGTCTTTCCTGAATAATCTTGACCTTATCTAAGGCCTCCTGAACTAAGTATGCACCTAGTAATCGAGCCTCTCCTGGCTTAAACCATCCGACTGGCAATCTGCACCGTCTTTAATATAATGCCTCATAAGGGGCCATCTGAATGCTCGACTGATAGCTACTATTATAAGCAAACTCCGCTAACGGCAAGAACTGATTCCACGAACCTCCAAAGTCAATAACACAAGTGCGGAGCATATCCTCCAATATATGAATGGTACGCTCGAACTGCCCTTCAGTCTGAGGGTGAAATGTTGTGCTCAAATCCACTCGGGTACCCAATTCACACTGAACTGCCCTCCAAAAGTGCGAAGTAAACTGCAATGGTCAGTGAAAAACCTCACACAACATGCCATAAAGATAGTGCCTCCATATTTTCAATGAGTGAACAATGGCTGCCAACTCCAAGTCATGAACAGGGTAATTCTTCTCATGGACTTTCAACTGACGAGACGCATATGCAATCACTCTGCCATCCTGCATCAATACTGCTCCAAGTCCAACTCGGGAAGCGTCACAATACATCGTGAAAGAACCCGAATCTGATGGTAACACCAACACTGATGCTGAAGTCAAGGCTGTCTTGAGCTTCTGAATGCTCGCCTCGCACTCATCTGACTATTTAAATGGGGCACCTTTATGAGTCAATTTAGTCATTGAGGCTGCTATGGATGAGAACCCCTCCACAAAGCGACGGTAGTAACCAGCCAAACCCAAGAAACTCCTAATCTCCATGGTTGTAGTGGGTCTAGGCCAGTTCTTGACTGCCTCCATTTCCTTAATAGTTGTTCATATCCAATTACAGAATTATCAAATAGCTTCACGTCAACAAAGAAAATCTCCTTTCAAACCTTCACAATACTGATAACGAGATATGATGCTTGAAGACCTCGTATTTATATACCCGAATTAACGTGTCTAATTTGATGCCACATGGGCGGGCACATACCTCGTAGGTCAAAGCTCAATAATTATAACACGGATTTGGCAAATTATGCACAGATAAATAATTTATTTATTTACTTATTATTAGTATTACTTTATTATTTATTCATTTATTATTATGATTATTATCATTATTTTATATAAAAATTATTGAGTAAGTCTAACAGGTATGACTCCCTACCCATACTATAGTAAAATTTTAATTCACAAGGGGGAATTTAAACACAAGAATTTCCATCACAAGGACCTCGTCCTTACATAACTTCCACCGCGGCTCATAGCCCGATTTAAACATCTCAAATCATATAAAAATGCGAGGATCTCGTCCTCAATTCTGAATCACAAGCAACATGCGTATCGTTCCAATCGAAACATTCCATTTTATTCCTTTAAATATTTTCCGTTAAACAAAATTACAACACGTAATGATAGACACAGTTATCTCCATAGAATTTCTCAATACAAGTATTCATATAAGTAGATTTTAGAGTTACGAAGCTCACCGAGAGTGGAGCATATTAAGAGGACTTTCCTAGATACTCATAATAGAATAAATTTAAGTAAATTATAACTTTATAATATCTAGAGATTGTACTTGTAATGGCACCATTTGATATAACGACTTCATCCATACCATAGAAAATATATTAACAGGTTGGGTCTCCACCTCTAGGAATCTGACCTCCGCCTTCGACATTCCAACCCCATTTCCCCTAGTTGGTCATGTAAGTTGAGTTGTAACTGCAATGGGGCACGTTGCCTGAGTACTCTGATGAAATATGACTCTCCCAAGTCTTGAATAATTTCTACCACTAGCCGAAATAAAGTATCAACCCACCCTGAGTCGTACAAATATTTTACAATCATATTTGAGTCATTTAATGAGTCTGTGGACTTGCTCTATCGCTATATGAACCAAAGTAGGAGTATGACGGGCTAACTTATCGAACCTGATGGCATATTCTGACACCGTCATGGTGACCTGACGCAACCATTCAAACCCTATGCGCCATGCATTATATCGCGTCGTGACATGAAGATATATTGCCAAGCTCGTGATTCAGGGACCGAACGAGACCGAGACCAGCCGAGATCAAGACCGAGCGAAATAGATCGAGCGAGATCGAAGGAAGCTTGCTGAGTCAAATAACAGAAAGCCGAGATATCCTTGACAGGACACGGATCGTGGCGAAATCTTAGTACGTATCAAGATAAGACCGATTAATTAGCCAATCATGGGATTTCCTTCTGTGTTTAGAATTGTACCATAAGTAGAATTCCTCTACTATATAAAGGGGGTTCTAACCATTTTGTAAGCATCACTTTCACGCATAACAAAGCAATATATAACATTTTCTCTCTTAAGCATTATTACTCTGTTGTTCAGTTTATACTTTCAATTACATACTCAGTTGGTTCGAGGGCGACCTAGCTCGAGGGCCAAAGTTGCGCATTACATTTGTTTTTCTTTATTTTACAGTTACTTTCTAATATCAATTTTCATATTTCTTAGTTTGTGCCAAGTGAAATCACATATCCTTAAAACCACTTATAAATTTAATTGTTATCCAATTTCAAGGGTGAACGGTTTGGCGCCCACCGTGGGGCTAAGGATAATAGTGATTGTCCGGTACTAATATTCGAAACACACACTGTTTTACACTTGTTCTTGTAAGCATTTTTTATTCTAAGATTAGCATGTTGAATTCTCAAGCAGCACTACACACATCGACAATGGCCTTGGTTTTCATGGCGAAAATGACAACATAGCCGCCCCAGGGAACGAAGCTCCTCCAGTTGACCTCGAGGGAGTACTAGTTTCAGACCCCATCGACGTTAGTTCCTATGTTGCCATTAATGGAAATTTGGTCGTCGACCCCGAAAATTGCGTCCGAAGAGACGTTCGATCAGCCGATCAGAACGTACACAGTGGCGAAGAAGGGGTTATCAGCCTTCGAATAATACTCAAAATGTTGTAGGCTTAACAAGCTGCAATAGCACAAATCCCAAATCAGAACAATGCACCGAGTAGGGTCAAGCCCGAGCCATCGCAGGAAGTTGTTCACAGGGCTGAACTAGTGTCGGCAAGGTCAAACGTGAATGAATCAGAGACCGACCCCGCTATCATAAAAATGCCCGAGGAGCTGACAAAGAGAATTGAATCGGGGGAGAAGAAGATTGAATAAAATGACAAGAAAGTAGAAACATATAATTCCAAAGTTGATCAAATTCGGGGGGCACCACCGATTTTGAAGGTTTGGATTCAAAGAAGTTCGTGTAAAAATCCTTCCCCTCTAGCGCATCTCCTAAAACCATTCCAAAAAAATTTCGCATGCCATAAATTCCCAAGTACAATGGAACTACCGACCCCAATGAGCATGTCACTTCTTACACATATGCAATTAAGGGGAACGATCTAGAGGAGGATGAGATCGAGTCTGTATTGCTGAAGAAATTCGGGGAGACCTTATCAAAGGGTGCGATGATATGGTACCATAACCTGCCACCTAACTCGATTGATTCTTTCTCCATGCTCGTAAATTCCTTCGTCAAAGCACATGTCGGATCCATAAAGGTCGAGACTAGGAAGTTGGACGTCTTCAAAGTGAAGCAGAAAGACAACGAGATGCTCAGGGAGTTCGTATCTCGGTTCTAAATGAAATGTATGGATCTACCTCGGTCGCCAATGATTGGGTTGTTAAGTCTTTCACTCAAGGGCTAAACATACGAAGTTCGGTGGTCTCATAACAGTTAAAGCAGAACTTGATCGAATATCCAGCTGTCACCTGGGTCGATGTGCATAATCGGTACCAGTCAATGATTAGGGTCGAGGAAGATCAGTTAGGGACTCCTTCCGAGTGCATTTATCCAATCAAGCCCGTCGACAGAGTTGAAAAGGGATATTGATCGGAAACCACGGTCAAATAGAAATCGATATCAGCCATACGGTGGAGATCGGAGAAACAACGGGCCCGAACGCAACCCCGTTCGAAATGATAGAATAAATGATCGAGGACAGAGCTCTCGAGGGCTCATGAGTAAGAGTGGTTTCGACAGGAATGTCGAGCCCAAAGAAGCGCCATGACTATCATAATACAACTTCAACGTTGATGCATCAGCTATTGTATCATCCATCGGGCGCATAAAAGACACCAGGTATCCTCGACCTCTACAGATTGATCCGGCCCAGAGAAATCCTAATCAAATTTGCAAGTATCATGGCACCCATGGTCATAGAACCGAAGATTGCAAACATCTGAGGGAGGAGGTAGCCCGCTTGTTCAATGAGGGTCATCTTCGAGAATTCTTAAGCGATTGGACTAAGAACCACTTCAAGAACAGAGATTCAAACAAACAGAATGAGAAAGAGGAGCCACAACACATAATCCACATGATTGTTGGAGGGGTCGATATCCATAAGGGGCCCATATTCAAACGCACCAAGGTGTCGATCACGAGGGAAAAGCAGACTTGAGATTATGTACTGGAAGGGACCTTGTCTTTCAAGGATGAGGATGCAGAAGGGATCTTACAATCTCACAATGACGCACTAGTAATATCTGTTCTTATGAATAAAATTCAAGTTAAACGTGTTTTTATTGATCCAGTTAGCTCGGTCAACATTATTCGATCGAGGGTCGTAGAACAGCTCGGCCTGCAGGATCACGTTTTTCCCACAACTCGAGTACTTAACGACTTCAACATGGCATGCGAAACCACCAAAGGTGAAATTACTTTGCCAGTGAACGTGGCTGGGACCATCCAAGAAACAAAGTTCCATGTGATCGAGGGTGACATGAGGTACAACCCCCTATTCGGAAGGCCATGGATCCATAACATGAGGGCAGTACCCTCGACCCTTCACCAGGTTCTGAAATTCCCAACACCAGAGGGAGTCAAAATGGTATACGGGGAACAGCCCGCCGCCAAGGAGATGTTTGCAGTCGATGAAGTAATACCGATATCGGCACTCTCATCAGCAAAGGGGTCGGATACGAATGGAAAATAGGAGGTCAAATAGCACCCACAGAAACCAGCCTCGACCCAATCAGATAAGTAAGGGACCGATGAGGTGACGACTATTGGATCCCCCGATCCTTCATAATCCCCGATGACTCCGACACCACTAAGTCAACGGTCGAGGAGTTGGAACAAGTCATACTGATCGAGTATCTGCCCGAACAAAAGGTATACCTGGGCACGGGGTTAACCCCCGAGCTCAGGAAAAAACTTATTCAATTCCTTTTAGCTAACATGAATAGCTTGGTCCCATCGCGATATGACAAGGATCCCACCGGAAATCACTACCTATAAATTAAGCATGGACCTGAGGTTTCATCCAGCAAAGCAAAAAAGAAGGCTCCAGTCCGAGGTTAAGCATGCATTCATCAAGGACGAGGTAACCAAACTTCTTAAAGTAGGATCCATTCGAGAAGTAAAGTATCCTGAATAGTTAGCAAACATTGTGGTAGTCCTTAAGAAATAAACTTAGAATGTGGGTATATTATAAGGACCTGAATAAAGCATCCCCTGAGGATTCTTTTCCTTTGCCTAATATCAATCGTATGATCGATGCCACGGCCGGCCACGAGATTCTTAGTTTTCTCGACGCCTACTCCGGGTACAACCAAATACAGATGCACCCGGAGGATTAGGAAAAGACCTTGTTTATCACTAAGTACGGCACCTACTATTATAATGTAATGTCGTTCGGTCTAATAAATGTTCGTGCAACTTATCAACGCCTAGTAAACCGAATGTTCGAAGAAAAAATAGGAAAATCAATGGAAGTTTATTGTGATGACATGTTAGTTAAGTCCCTGCGAGCAGAGGACCATTTAAAGAATTTGCAGGAGACTTTCGATATATTGAGGAAGTACAATATGAATCTCAACCCAGAAAAGCGCGCATTCGGGGTTGGCTCAGGAAAGTTTCTTGGATTCATGGTGTCCAATCGGGGAATCGAGATCAACCTCGATAAAATAAAAGCTATCAAGGGTATCATGGTAGTAGATAATGTAAAGGTCGTGCATAGGTTAACGGGGCGCATAGCCGCCCTAGGGAAATTCATTTCGAGATCCTTAGATAGGAGCCACCGATTATTCTCGCTACTTAAGAAGAAGATTAATTTTACATAGACTCCAGAATGCCAACATGCCTTGGAGGAACTAAAGCGGTATTTATCGAGCCTGCCACTGCTTCACACCCCAAAAGTGGACGGACAAATTTACTTGTACTTGGAAGTCTCGTAGATAGCGATAAGTGGAGTCCTGGTCCGGGAAGAATAAGGTACGCAATTTCCTGTCTATTATGTTAGTCGGACCTTAGGTGAGGCCAAAACCAGATATCCACAGTTAGAAAAATTAACGCTTGCTTTAATAAGCGCCTCTAGGAAACTAAAACCATATTTTCAGTGTCATCCAATATGTGTTGTAACAACTTATCCACTTCGAAATATTTTTCACAAACCCGAGATTTCGGGTCGATTGGCCAATTGGGATGTAGAAATCAGCGGATACGATATTGAATATCGTCCCCGAACGGCCATCAAGTCTCGAATATTAGCTGACTTCGTGGCTGACTTCACGCCACCCCTTGTACCCGAGGTTGAAAGAGAACTATTAATAAACTCGGGAGTCTGGACGCTCTCTACAGACGGTGCTTCGAACGTGAAGGGGTCTAGGCTAGGCAACATACTAAAACCACCCACAGGTAATATAGTTAGACAATATATCAAAACTACAAAATTGACTAATAATGAGGCCGAGTATGATGCCATGATTGCAGGTCTCGAATTAGCTAAAAGCTTGGGAGCGGAGGTCATCGAGGACAAGTGTGATTCCCTCCTCGTGGTAAACCAAGTTAACAGGACCTTTGAAGTCCGAGAAGACCGAATTCAGAGATACTTGGATAAACTACAGGCGGCTCTACATTGATTCAAAGAATGGACCTTGCAACACGTACCTCGAGAACATAACACCGAGGCAGATGCCCTCACAAACTTAGGGTCATTGGTCGAAGACGACAAACCCAAATCAGGGATTGTTGTGCAATTAATGAGATCGGTGATCGAAGAAGGTCACGCCGAGATAAAATCCACAAGTTTGACCTGGGATTGGAGAAACAAGTACATGGAGTATCTAAAGAACAGAAAACTTCCATCAGATCCAAATGAATCGAGAACTCTACGCACAAAGGCAGCACGATTTACCTTGTCCGAAGACGGAATGCTATTTAGAAAGATGTTTGATGGACTGTTGGCAATATGTTTGGGATCGGGAGATACCGAATACGTCCTACAAGAAGTTCACGAGGGCACTTGCGGAAATCATTCGGGTTTCGAATCATTGGTCCACAAAGTAATTAGAGCAGGGTACTATTAGACTGATATAAAGAAAGATGCAAAGGAGTTCGTTTGAAAATGCGACAAATGCCAAAGGCATGCGCCAACATCAACTTGGGGAACTGCTCCACTCGATCTTATCCCCATGGTCGTTCATGAAATGGGGGATGGACATCGTTGGCCCTCTTCCATCGGCCCCAGGTAAGGCTCAGTTTATTTTGTTTATGACTGATTATTTCTCTAAGTGGGTTGAAGCACAGGCGTTCCAAAAAGTCAGAGAAAAGAAGGTCATAGACTTTATGACCACAGCATATGTCGAATCGGGATGCCACCTGAGATTTTGTGTGATAATGGAAAGCAGTTCATCGGCAGCAAGGTGACTAAATTTCTCGAAGATCACAAGATCAAAAGGATCTTATCAACACCTTATCACCATAGTTGGAACGGACAAGCCTAATCGACCAACAAAACCATCATCCAAAATCTTAAGAAGAGATTGACAGATGCTAAAGGGAAATGGAGAGAAATACTACCCGAGGTTCTATGGGCTTAGCGCACAACGTTGAAATCAAGTACAGGAGCAACACTGTTCTCGTTAGTTTATGGTGCCGAAGCTCTAATCCTGGTCGAGGTCGGAGAACCTAGCACCAGGTTCTTATATGCAATAGAAGAGTCAAATAACGAGGCCATGAATATGAGCCTAGAATTTTTAGATGAAAACGCAAAGCTTCCCTCGTCCGATTGGCCGCTCAAAAACAGCGGATCGAAAGGTACTACAATCGAAGAGCCAATCTTCCACATATTAACATCGGGGACTAGGTACTGAGAAAATTCACCCTCAGCACTGTAATCCAAATGAAGGAAAACCGGGCCCGAACTGAGAAGGAAAACACCAGATTCTCGAAGTCACCGAAAAAAGATCCTACAAGCTCGGTGTCGCGACCCCTTTTTTCTATCCCACGGGTTAGGTACGGAGAGATCGGGTTTTATGACATTCTGGACAACTCTTTAAAGGAAAGGGTTTAAGGAAGAGTCGCCACCTAACAATTTTTAGGGTGCGTTAGGGCACCTAGAGTTGATAACTCATAAACTAGTTTGCATTACAAGAGATTGGGTAAGGGATTGAAATTATCCCAAGGGGAAGGTGTTAGGCACCGCTCAAGATCCACAACTGTGGGTCCCAGCCAAGAAATTTTGTGAATTTGGACGGTGAACAAGTAGCAAGTAAGGTTCATATAAGAGGGGATTTCAAACAAGTATAAAAATCTTTAAAGGTTTTGGAAAAAACATTAGAATGAACATTTGAAAAGAACTGTCCTAGGTTTAAAGTAATACGGATCACATCAATGAAATACCCGATATGTCACGCCTCGAAGAGGGGCTACACGTGGTATTAGCGCACCAGTCATCATATACGTATTCTACCCTTCCCACCCCGTAAAGGTTTTTTAAAACGCGTGTGTTGGTCACGAATGCTTATTGCGTGCTATTACCCATCCCATCCTATCAGTCCCGGAGGGTGTTTAGGACTATTATTCCTACAAGGAGAGTACTAGGTTGACCCCTAGGTTTAAAGGATAAACTCTAAGCGACATACAATAACAGTTAGGACTACATATAGAGGGAGCATACAAAAGCAAATATGGGCTCATAAATCCCTCCACAGGTTGTATACGTAAATAACACGACTCAAGCACATAAAGGAGTCTCAAGGAAAGAGTTTTAAAACAGAGATTTTAAGTTTGAAAACAGTATGCTTAGGATCTTTGGTTTTCAGAAAATAAGGCAAGAAGTCAATTAAAACAGAACAGTTTAAAGAAGAAGAATTGATTGAAAAAATCCAGTAATTCAAAGGCAACAACAGGATTAAAAATGCACAATAGTTTTGATGGAGTTTAAAATAAACGGATGAATAACCTTTAGAAAACCAATAATCAGAAGTAAAGCAAGATTTGAAAGTAAAATCGAGTAGTTTCAAACAGGGGCGGTTTACTTTGAAATCCAGTAATTCAAAAATAAAGCAAGAATCAGTAGTTTAAAGGAGTTTTAGTAAAGGACAGTGAGTGTACAACTTCAAGAACCAATAATTTTAAGATAGAGCAAGGATTCAAACAAAACAGAGTGACTTTGTAAGAGGGAGATTTGTTTTGAAAATCTATTAATTGCTGGGCAAACAAGAGTGAAAATAATGACACACAGCGATGTTCTCAAGTTATCAGAAGAGACTGATTAGCTTTACAGATCATTTTTAACACAAGCAGGACATAAAACGATTGATTTGGGTTTTAATAAGTATTGGGCCTAAGGTTTGCCTAGGCGTCGTACACATTGCCTATTTTGTTTTGAAAGGTGAGCATGCATACTTTAGTCCTGATTTTAAAGATATGCGAGAAAAGATACATTTGCAGAAAATGTTTTAAAACCTTTAACCATATTTTAGCGAGATTACTAGATTAGAACATTAACTAGGCGTTTAACAGGGCGCAATGGAAAATAGGCACTTTGAAAGTAAAGTCCTAAAGAGAAGGATATCTAATGCACACATGAATAAGTAGAACCCTATAGGCATGTCTTCTACATGCAATGCTTGTGAAGATGCAGTAGTAGTACATTATGACAGTCTTGTCACTTGGTTATAATTATTAATTGTGAGCAGGGCTTATAAAATGACATGAATATAACAGTTATGCTGAAATAAGAACCTAAACATGATTTCTAATGCATGGTATGCATGTCCTAAGCATGCTACTATTACACACATAGGTAAGTAAAATCCTATAGTCATGTTTTCTACCCATACTATACTAAACATGCATAGTCCCCTCCCACATTCACTATCCAGCCCTAATTATTTGTTTACAAGTTATTACAGGCCAATAATAATAAATTACATTAATGAAAGGAAAAATAAGAAGCTACTTCTATAGGGAGCCTTCAATCAGGCCCATTCTCCTAGCCTCACTCCTTTCGAGTTTCACAGCCTTACATGGCATGGGTGCGGCAAAGTTCCCTAGGGCCCCAAATGGGTCCCCGATCAATACCAGCACCCAAGCAAATTGCCAAGATTTTAACAAAAGTGCAGTGTGTAATTACCAGCCTTGTGTGTCGAAGTTCTATGAGTACTCAGGGGTACTCAAGGCAATCCTCACACAAAGGGGGTAGGACCTAATTTCTAAGAGTAGTGGGAAGTGCTTATAAATTAAAAGAGTAGTTCTGAAACAACAATTTTTGAAAATAACTTTAGAGGATAAGGAAGAGTTTTGTAAAAAATAGTTTGCAAAGAAAGGGAGATGCAATGCGGCCACAGCCTAGCAGGAAGAGAATTCAGGAAAAGAACAAACACAAACAAGGATAGGGAGTTGGATACAAGTAATTCACATGTTAGCAGTAGAATGGGGTTACAGATTCACATAGTTGTCACAAAGCATCATAGATTAACAGGATCAGAATTATATAGCATTTAGAAATCAAATGGAGGGACACAAGTTGCAGCATGAGAGGCTAAATAGGGGGTGAGAGCATGTAACAGTAGTCATGTCGAGATAAGAAATATTAACCCATAGACAAATAAGCATACTAGTGACATAAGTCTCACATAGAGTCACATAAGAGGAACAAGAGACATATTAGACTAATAGGAAAGGAAGAATAGCAGGGACATGCTAATTACACCAGACTCAAACAATTATAGAGAATCACATGAGGAAAGTAGAGTACTTATTAGACTAACAAAAGAGAAAGGACATTATAGAATCATGTTAATTACATGGTAGGCAGTAGAACCACAAGATAAAGCACCAAAGGAACAACAGGTATATAAACAAGAACTGAAGCATATTGTGTAGAGACACTATAAAATTAACTTAGAGACATACCAGTCGATTGATATTGAATAGCAAGGTGAAAAGAGATAGAACAACAACAACAGTATGCAGAACAAAGGAGCAACAGAGTAGTAATGTGCAAAAGCAAAAGAGCAGCAAGGATTACTCAGTGTGTTTGTGTGTGCTATCAGTGTCAGTATGTGTCTAATGAGAGAAGGCAGTGTATATATAGTTTTTTTGAAAACGAGTAGTAGCCTAAGGTAAGGAATAATAATTCAACTAATTATGGAAGTAAAGTTCAGTCAGAATCCATCAAAGACATGGACTTCCCTTTAATTAGGTAGTCCTCATTCAAACGACACAATTAGTATCAGATAAGGAAAGAATCAATGTATAAACATGACCCTTTACCATAACAGGAGTAGTAAAGCATATAGCAAGTAATTAAGTCTAGGTACATAACATAGTAATTAGGGAGGATATAAGTTAATCAATCAGCAGCATATTTGGGCCCATAAATAGGTACAATCTAGTTATATCAGTCCCAAAAATCACGGATGGAATCAAAATCATAGGGGGTTCAGTGCTAATCAAGGAAAATATCACACAGACAAGGAAATAATTCAAAATTAGTACAAAATACAAAGAAACTACACAGAATCACCTATTTAGGGAAGACATCACAAGTCTGAGGAATTTACACAAGGAATCAGTATAAGTCATTAGGCGAGTAGTCAATAAGGCAAATAGTCAGACATTCAAACATAGTCATTGAACAAAACAACATCAATAGAACAACAGAAGATTAAGAATCATAGCAACAAATTAAGATAATTAATTAAATAAAATAACTAATAATTATATAAAAAATGAAATTAAGTTTAAATAAGTAAAATCACAGTAATTAACTAATATTAAGTGTAAAAATACATAAATTTCGAATTAAAATAATATAAAATATCCAATTGGGCCATAATTGCAAAATTGTTCTAATTGGAATTAAATAAGACCCAATTGGCTAATTTGTGAAATAATTGGATTTTAATGGATAACAATTATTATAAATAATATACTAGGGTGAAAAAATATTTTAAAGTTATTTATGACATAATTTATGAATTATTCAAATATGAAATATTAAATAAATGGGGAAATAATTTAAATACAAATATGGAAAAAGGGGGAAAAATACTCATCATTACAAAGAGTAATTTTGAAAGGTTATATGCAAGTTTGAAAAATAATTTTGAGGAAAAATTGGGTATCAACAGCTGCCCCTCTTTACCCGGGAATGATGAAAAAGTTGTCTGGTAAAGATATGATGGCCAATTTTGACCGAGAGGAAACTGTGGGAGAGAATTAGACCGCACCCTGGCTTCTGAGCTGCCTACATATCCCTGGTTTTACAGGAATCAGGCCGTATGTAGTTCCGGGATCATCGGCGAAATATACAGGTGATGTTTCACAAGAACGGACGCAAGGTGCAAGGTAAGGCAAAATTGGAAGGTCTTACGTGGTTGTTTTGGATAACTGGAGCGATCCGCTCTTGCCTGGTTGGCTGTTCCGGTAGGATTACCTACAAGTAAATAATAAGCATATATCGTGCATAATATAAATATGATGCAAGTTCCCGTTGGAATATGAATGCTGTCTTCGGACAATTAGGATGATGTCCTTAGACCATGATGTCCTGGGCCATGAATCGCTTGGTGCGGGATAAGCAGGCTATGAAATGATGTTCTCGGGACATGAGGATGGTGCCTCCGAACCATGGTGCCATTGAATAATGATATGCAAGTTGAATAAAAGAGATCCTTAGGCCATGAAATGATGTTCTCGGGCCATGAAGATGGTGCCTCTGAACGATGACGCCTTTGGACAAGTTTGACGATATTTTAGCCCATGAAGAATGCAGTAGTATGATGCTGACAAGACAGAGCTTAGTCTTGTGATTTGCGAAAGGAAAGAGGGGCAGAGCTTAGCCCGAAAGAAAGCGTAAATAAATAACGTAACGAAAGGTGATTGCTTTGAAAAGGTAGAAAGAAGCTTTGCGTAATGAAGTAAAATGCGGAGAGATGTAGCGTGGAACCTCGGAAAGCAGAATGATAGCCTTATGAAATGCAGGAAATAAATGCTGGGGAGGTAGCGCTTAACCTCGGAAGGCAGAATGGTAGCCTTATGCAATGCGAAAAATGCAGGGAGACAGTGCTTAGTCTCGGAAGGCAGAATGATAGCCTTATGCAGTGTGGGAAATAAATGCAGGAGAGGTAGCATAGAGCCTCGGAAGGCAGAATGGTAGCCTTATGCAATGCGAAAAATGCAGGGAGACAGTGCTTAGTCTCGGAAGGCAGAATGATAGCCTTATGCAGTGTGGGAAATAAATGCAGGAGAGGTAGCATAGAGCCTCGGAAGGCAGAATGGTAGCCTTATGCAATGCGAGAAAATAATGCAGGAGAGGTAGCATAGAACCTCGGAAGGCAGAATGGTAGCCTTATGCAATGCGAGAAAATGCAGGGAGACAATGTTTAGTCTCGGAAGGCAGTGGTAGCCTTATGCAATGCGAGAAAATGCAGGGAGACAGTGCTTAGTCTCGAAAGGAAGACTAGTAGCCTTATGAAAAGATGCGAATGCAGGGGAGGTAGAGCTTAACCTCGGAAGGTATAATGGTAGCCTTATGCAATTCGAGAAAATGCAGGGAGACAGTGCTTAGTCTCGGAAGGCAGAATGGTAGCCTTATGCAATGCGAATAAAATGCAGGGGAGGTAGAGCTTAACCTCGGAAGGCAGAATGGTAGCCTTATGCAGTGCAGGAAATAAAATGCAGAGGGAGGTAGCGTGGAACCTCAGAAGGCAGCATGGTAGCCTTATTTAATGCAGAAAATAAAACGACAGTAAGAGTTCTTAGCTGATGATAAATTTTGGCGATATGATTGTCGTGAATGAAGCGTTGTTTGCGATAATAATAAGCATTGGCATGCGTGATGAGTTTGAGAGTGTATCCTTGAGAAGTATGCGTCTTGCGAGGATAATAAGATGTTTTGGGATTTCGTCGTGTTTGTGCCTGCATCCAAAGAAAAATCGTGAGTTCTTTTCGCATCCCCGCTGGCTTGGCTTGCCCTGTCTGCTTGATGATGATAACTTTGTTTGTACCACAGGGGTAGCGTTGTTAAAACAAGCTATTTTCGAGAAAATAAACATGTATGGTTTTGTAAAGATATAACTTAATATTTAAAATAATTTCTTTTGGATTAACCGACGACCACGACACGGTTCAAGACAATGAAAACCTCTCTTGCTACAGACTTTTGAGGGTCCTCCTCAAAATTCTTCCCCAGTTTGATAGGTGAATGCGTCTGGCTGCTGCTGGTGCGGCGAGCGGCTGTGCATCGGAATTTTGAGGTCCCTCCTCAAAATTCTGCCCCAGTTTCCATTCGTGAGGAAAATGAAATTTTCATTAAAATGTGATCGAACGCATAGGGCTGCCTACGTATCCCCTCTTAAACGGGAATTATGTCAGGCGTAGTTCAATTTACAGCATTGAGAAAAGCATAAAGAGTTACACATAGTAACGTTTGACTGTGTCTGATTTGATTGGTTTAGGCCAAACTTTTCCATCCATTTCTGCAAGTATGAGTGCTCCTCCTGTCAGCACTCGATGAACCATGTACGGGCCTTGCCAATTGGTAGAGAATTTCCTTTTGCTTCGTCTTGATGAGGAAAGATGTCACGACCCAAATCCTAACAATATATGGCCAAAATAAAGCATACGTACGGATATACAGCCCAAAACCCAAAATATTCACTACGTGTGTGCCAGGAACTAGTGTCAAGAGTGTCACGGGCAACTAGCGGAATATACAAGCTACATATATATATATACAAATCCACAGTCTGGATGCAATAGACCGGGGAAAATAACAAAGGAACTTCAGGGTGCTGCTAGGAGGTCGCCAGGAAGAGCAGCTCACCGTGAAGTCTAATCACACAAATCAGTATCTAGCACCGGCCTGATAATCAGATGTACCAGCCTCCGGACCTGTACAATCAAGTACAGAAGAAGAAGAAGTGCAGCATGAGTACATAAATAAATATGTACCCAGTGAGTATCCCGTCTAAACTCGAAGGAGTAGTGACGAGAGGTCAACTAGATACCCACTAAGGTCCAGCAATATAATATAAAAAGAGATATGGCTAAAACAGTAGGCATGTGAAGCTGAAATCAACAAGTACACAGGCAAATAATGTAATCCAAGTAACAGCTGAAAATGAACTGCAAGTGCCAAACCTCCATATACACAATACCTATCAATCCCACTATGTGCGACTCAGACTCAAGTAATAATACCATACAAGAACAAGACAACCGGCCAGAGTCATAAGGGTGGTCATAAGAACTGAGGTCATAAGCTACCCACGATCGCGAATCATACCTGTGACTCGTGTGCTGACTCGATAAATAAGCTACCCATGATCGCGAATCGTACCTGCGACTCGTGTGCTGACTCGATAAATAAGCTACCCATGATCGCGAATCGTACCTGCGACTCGTGTGCTGACTCGATAAATAAGCTACCCATGATCGCGAATCGTACCTGCGACTCGTGTGCTGACTCGATAAATAAGCTACCCATGATCGCGAATCGTACCTGCGACTCGTGTGCTGACTCGATAAATAAGCTACCCATGATCGCGAATCGTACCTGCGACTCGTGTGCTGACTCGATAAATAAGCTACCCATGATCGCGAATCGTACCTGCGACTCGTGTGCTGACTCGATAATGATAAGCTCCCCACGATCGCGAATCTTACCTGCGACTCGTGTGCTGACTCGATAAATAAGCTACCCATGATCGCGAATCTTACCTGCGACTCGTGTGCTGACTCAATAATGATAAGCTCCCCACAATCGCAAATCTTACCTGCGACTCGTGTGCTGACTCGATAATGATAAATGCATATTCA
>ML256960.1:0-10536 GCA_005239495.1 Nicotiana undulata | reverse complement strand
TATTTCCCCAGCATGTTCTCCCCGTATCTGTCATACTTGCTTATTTATGTTGCCATTTTTCCTACTATTGTATAAAATTGCACAGGTACATATGTTGTGTTAGTCCTAGCCTCGACACTTACTCGGTACATGGGGTCGGTTGTACTGATACTACACATGCACTTCTTTATGTTGTGCAGACGATGCAGCCGGACCCGGAGATCACTGACGATCGGAGCATCTCATTCAGTCACACAGGAGACTCGAGGTATACCCATAGACGTTCGTGGGCCTTGACGTCACTTTCTACTTTCCTCTTTGAGCTCTGTCTTACTTTGTATTTCAAGACAGCCATATGTATTTATTTCAGACCTTTTGTTTGTAGTAGTCTCTTAGATAGTCCGTGAGTAGGTGACACCAGTTCTGGGATTTTTTATACGGGTTGTATTTCGAATCTGCTATGTTATATTTTGGTTATTTGCTAAATTTCATATTGTGGGCCATCGATGCCCTAGTTAATTTGCTCGTTCCAGTTGTTGATGAGTTATATTCAGTTAAAACATTGGCTTGTCTGGCGGGCTCACCGTTAGACGCAGTCATGGCCCAAAGGTGGGATTTCGGGTCGTGACAAGCACAGAGAAAATTTGGAAAAGTCTAGTTGTGCTATGCGATCGCACAAGGATTCCCGCGATCGCACAAAGTAAAACTTTTATTGCACTGTCCCGACTTTGGAAGCTTATAACTCACAATCTATTAGGAATTTGAAGATGATCCAAATATAAATGTTGTAGCTCTTGATGTCTAGTTTTCATAAAGTTAAGCGAATTATAATTTGGAGTTTTGTACAAAACGTTATGACCATTATACTAGAGGCTATCCGGAAGAGTTGGAGAAGGCTGTTGGAAAATTTGTTCTATGCGATCGCATAGAGGAGGCCGCGGTCGCATAGGGTTAAATAAGAGCTGGTAAATTTTGTTCACCGCGAACGCACAGATGGAGCCGCGATCGCAGAGTGCCCGGACCTGGGCAGTATATATTAAACCCTTCCGTGACCATTAACCCCTTTTACACCATTTTTGAACGGGAAGAAGCTTTTGAGGCGATTTTGAAGAGGAAAAATCAGCATTCGTCCTAGAGGTAAGTATTTTGGACCTTAAAACTTGATTATAGGTGATTAAGGAACATAATCTCAGTGTTTAATTCATGAAAATCAGTAGAAAAAGGGGAGTTGGGGCTTGAGATTATGAGACCTTTAAGGGTCGATTTTAGGGGTCAACCGAACTCCGATTTTTGTGTTCTTTATATGTACGGACTCGTGCGATGACGAAGAACGTTTTGGTATAAAAATTTCTGAGTTCTGAGACACGGACCCTGGGGTCGGATTTTAGCAAATTTCGGGTTTTGAGCTAAAATTGGTATTTTTCAATTGGAATTCATTCCTTACGCATAATTTGATGATAAAAATCTGAACTTGGTAGATTTGGAGCATTCGGAAGTTGGTTCGAAAGGCATGCGTATTTCGGAATAGCTTTCGATCTAGCTTGAGGTAAGTAATGTCTTTAAATCTTGTCCTAAGGGTATGAAACCCCGGACTTTACATTCTTTCACGGATTTTGGAATGCAAAGATTGGAACTTTGGAGATATATTCCTTTTTAGGAAACTATTGAGTTGCGAAACGGATTTTTAAAGCTTATTTCCAATAGTACTATTATGATTTGATATACTTGGTCTGTAAGTTATGTTTGGGGCCTAGTGCCGATCTGTTTACCCCTTGGGGGATGTTTTACTATTTTCCTCACTAATATGTTATAATTTTCACTTAGTCTTTTCTTGATATTTGTTTTGTTACTCAGAGTATTTTGATACTATTTGTTGAAAATGAAATACTGTTTTTGGGTCGAGAACCCGGTATATTTATAGCCTGAAGGGCATGTTGAGAGTGTCTGACTGAGTGAGGTTGCGGGCCATTATTGTGAGGATGTTGTGATATGAGAGAGGCCGAGGGACAATATTGTGAGTGATTTATGCCATGATGTGGCTTGTTATAGCACTTGGGTTGTAGGAGCCCCTCCGGAGTCTGTACACACCCCCAGTGAGCGCAGGTACCTAATGAGTGATGTTGCTCGCGGGGCTGATACTGAGTGATTGTGAGGTTGCCTAATGGGCTAATATTGAGTGACTGTGAGGTTGCATGATCGGCTAATATTGAGTGACTGTGAGGTTGCCTGATAGGCTAATATTGAGTGACTGTGAGGTTGCCTGATGGGCTGATACTGAGGGAAATTATTACGAGAAATGATTATGGCCCGACGGGCAGATTTATGATGATTTTACTAAGTTTTTGAACTATGATTCACTTGTTTTTCAAACTGCTTTTTACTGAGATATATTGAAATTATACTTGTTTCAAAGGATTTTTGGAAATTGGTTTTTGAACTTATGTATTTGATGAATACTTATGGTGACTTGGTGATTTACTGCTTTTGGTGAATTGGTGTATCTGTGTTGTGTGTTTCTTATTTCTCAGACTGTGATTTATTTTTATTACTACTGAGTTGGCGTACTCATCATTACTCCCTGCACCTCTGTGTGCAGATTCAGATTGATTCGGAGCAGTGTCGTTCGAGTTCGTTATCAGCAGCTTAGGGGATTTCGAGGTAGATGTCCAGCCTCCAAAGTTTCTCCATTTCCCTTCCTTATTTAGTATTAATATATTATTCCTAGACTTTATCTATGACAATAGGAGAGTTAGTTTATTTCGTAGATGCTCATGACATGTTGACTCCAGGTCTTGGGGACGGTTGTAGACTGTTAGCTTGATTGATTTGTTTACAGATTTTGATATTTATATGTGTGTTATGAATTGCTGAAAACAAGAGATATTTGAAAATAAAAAATGTGAAAATTTTGAGTGTTGGCTAGCCTAGTTCCATGATAGGCGCCATCACGACCTGTTAGGATTTTGGGTCGTGACATATAATTTGTGAGAAAACTATGAAGTCATCATCATGTAAGAAATTGGGGAAAGATCTGGTAGATGGTTCATCAAAAGTAGGTGATAAAAAATCCATCGATGGATTAGTGTAGCCCCAATTTGTAGTCATATCACCTGTAAAATTTGTTGGCAATTCCATTTGTTCTTTTTTATGAAACTTTTCCAGCCTCTGTTTCTTCATTTCATCAATTCCCACCATCAATCTTTCTTCTAAAATTATTTTTATTTTCTCAAATTGTTCCATCATTGTTGCTGCCACATTCTTTTCCATTTCAGCAACTCCCCACAATTGTCACCACCCAAATTCCCAACCCCAGGGATCGTGATGGCGCCTAACACCACACTTGTTAGGCAAGCCAATGTTAGAAGTCGATTAAATAATTTCCTTGATTAATTACTTGAGCATAAATAAATAAATTCCAATTGAGCCTAATTAAAATAAGTCCAAACAAAATAAATAAAATGATTACAATAATCATTTAAATAAAACGAATCACGAACTAATTATGTAAACAACTCTAAGACTACCCCAGGGTCTGGTGTCACAATTCACGAACTACTAAAGAATACTACAAATAATGGCCGAAAGAAGTAGTGTAACTGTTCTGAATATAATAAAACAGTGTAAATAATAATAGGAGAAGACTCTCGGAATCTGCGAACGCCGGCAGATGTAGCTCGTGTCTCCAAAAGAATCGGGTGGTCGTCCTGGAATCCTCTACTGCTGATTAATACATGGATCTGTGCAAAAGAGCACAGAGTGTAGTATCAGTACAACCGACCCCATGTACTGAGTAAGTGCCGAGCCTAACCTCGGCGAAGTAGTGACGAGGCTAAGGCGGGGTTTTAACATCAAACCTGTGATATTAATATATATACGATAACACAATAAAACAATTCTACACGAACAAGAAAAATATATCTGAGACGATAATTATAAAACAGGAAGGAAATCTAAACACATCAATTCAAATACTGCAACAATAACAAAATAACACAACCGCCTCTTTCAGGTCTCAGCTATAACCAATCATCAAAATTTCCAAGTTCTCAAACTTTATCTTTGAATAAAAGTAGTGCCAAAATATGAAAATAGTAATATAAAATAGAAAGTTTCAAATCTTTATTTTTCAAAATAAAACCACAATAGTAAAATATAAACATTTAGCTTTTCAAATCTTTATGTTCTTTGAAAATCAGTAAAAATATAAATGTCCTCCCTTATCGCTCCTTGTTGCGGCGTGCAACCCGCTCCCACTAGACATACCATATCAATTTATTCATAAATATTCACCCTTATTGCTCCTGTTGCGGCGTGCAACCCGATCCCACCTGTCCACCCTTATCACTCCTTGTTGCGGCGTGCAACCCGCTCCCACCAGACATACCATATCAATTTATTCATAAAAAATTTCACAATTCAGGCCAAGCCTTTCACAATACTGTTATTTCCACAATTTCAAACAGAAAATCATATAGCTCGTAAGCTTTAACCAATATCATTTCACAATAAAACAAACCAGAATATAAGTAAACACTGTAACACTGTCAATCCAGCTCAGTCTTTTTATACTATGATAAACTCAAGAGAACATCTAACATTTTTAACACACTTACAACAACAATTGGAAATAACTCAATGAAACCCAATAAACACGCGAACCTCAACAATTATAAATAATAAACTGAATTTTTCTTATAACCTCATCAATAACCTCTCAACCATGAAACCAACAGGAATATCAAAATATATATATTTATTTCATAAAAACAATACCAAACCTCTCAACCATGTTTATATGACAAGGGAACCAGTTCAAACAACCAATACTCTTTCCAAATAGTCACAACGATAACTAACAACAATTCAACAAGGCCAAATAGTCATAGAAACAATAATGAACATGTAACCGTTAAAACAATTATCAAATAAGTGGGAACGGGAAAGGGGATCATGTTTAACAAACGATTTGGGTGGTGCATAGATACTCGTCACCACACCTATACACCACACCCATGCAATTCACGTAGCAAACAAGTGGGGAGTCCTATTCCCTCAAGCTAAAGTTAGGCCAAACACTTACCTCAATTCCGCAGGCCACTCACAGCTCAATTATTGCTTTTCCTTTTGAATTCACCTCTAAATTGCTCGAATCTAATCAAAATTAACTTAATATCATTAACTAATGCTAAAGGAACTAACTTTATTGAAAAATATAATTTTTCCTAAGTTTTCTCAAAAAAAGTGAAAACCCGACCCCGGGCCCGCTTGGTCTAAACTCGGGGTTCGGACCAAATTACGTTTACCCATTCACCCACGAACCCAAATATACAATTAATTTCGAAATCCGACCTCAATTCGAGGTAAAGATTCGATTTTTATAAAATTCCCTAATTCTACCCAAACCCTCAATTTTTACCATGAAAATTCTTAGTTTTTGATTTAAAAGTGATGAAAAACAATGGGTAATTGAAGGAGTAAAGTTTAGAATTGATTACCTATGACTTGGAAATGATATTTGGTGAAGAAATTCGTTCCTAGGGCTGTGAGGTTCGAAAATTTGAAGAAGAAGAAGTCTACCCGTTTTGTAATTATTTTTCTGCAAGTTATTCTGTCTCGTTTCTCGTGCCAAACGATACCTAAACTTTATTTTCTTGTGTCCAATGGATTCCTTGTGAAATTCTAATGAATTTAGGTTTTTGAATCACTCAATTTGACCTTATAATGAAGGAGATATGCATGTTTTAAGATTTGTAAATAGTGCAGTTTTTTAATACGTCATAAGGGCAAATTCATAATTAACCAGAAAAATCTGGGCAACCTTGGTAAAATGGCCATAAAATCCTCATACGATGTCCAAATTCGATGATTCTTTTTGGTACGGGTCCGTAATTTCGATACGGATCTAATACTTCATTCAAAACATAAATTGGAGCTCATTTGTTCAATATGATATCATTTATTCTTGATGAAACGACGTCGAAGCATAAGAAAGAAAGAACGCAAACTTATTTGAAACTCACCCGAGCCCTCGGGGCTCTAAATCAAACATGAACGCAAGTCTAAAAGCATAATATGGACTTGCTCCTTCGACCAAATCATGAAAATAACATGTAAAACAACGATTTAAACCTCAAAACTCATTATTTTCCTCAAGAACACTTATAATTCATAATTTTTCAACCGGATGTCCGAACCACGTCAAACGAGCTCCGTATTTCACCAAATTTCACAGGCAAGGTCTGAATATCATAAAAAATTTGTATCGGTCTCCGGAACCAAAATATGGGCCCGATACCAATGACTTCAAACATTAATTCTTTTCATTATTTCATAAATATTTCAGCAAAACAATTTCTTTCAAAAATTGATTTCTAAGGCTTGGGACCTCGGAATTCATTTCCGGGCATACGTCCGGGTCCCATATTTTACTGCGGACCTTCCGGGATCGTCGGAACACAAATTTGAGTCCGTTTACTGAAAATGTTGACTCAAGTCAACTAAAACCAAATTTTGTAATTCTAAAAATTATTATTTCTTATATTTTAACATAAAAGCTTTCTGGTTTCATGCCCGAACTGCGCACACAAATCGAGGTAGTTAAAATTAATCTTTTTATAGCTAATAAGCCTAGAATGGAATCTAAATTCATAAAATGATCCCTGAGTCATTACAACAATATCTTTTTTCCATAAATTGCAAGATCAACTCATAACTTTTTCTATTTTTTGGCCCTTCAGTCTCTCCAATTTTTCCCCATAATTTCTTGCTTATGAATTTTTTAGGTTCAACAGTAGTTTCAACACTTGGAATAATACTAGATTTTTTGATTAATAAAGTAATTGTTGAAGGGAACCACCAATTTTGAACAGTAAATTCATGATGACACCTTTTAATATTGGTATTGATCAGTTTACCAAAATCAATATGTTGTCTATAATAAAGAGCAAAGAGTAGAGAGAGTCTAGGTATATCAACCATAGATAAATCAACATTTGGAATTAATCTACTGCTTAGGAAAGCAAGTAATGGATTTGCCTCCTTTCTTATGTTCTTCTCACTGAGATAAAGTTTATTACCGGTTGATGTATAGCTCCAATCAGCACCTTAAGGACATAAACATTTCTCTATCAATTCCAAATCTGGATTATCGAGAAGTTTAAGTGTAGCATTATCATCAACTGTAGACAAAGAGAACAACTTGTTAATAGCCATTGAAGAGAAATTTACTAGCCTTCCTAAAACATTAGAAACATGGTTGGTCTCATCGAAATTTTTATAAAATTCTCCAAGTAGGGTGAGACTATATGACCCGGGTGGTTTTGCAAATTTACTCCATTTAAAATGTTTGATAGTTTACACAATAAATGCTTCTTCCCTCCCATTTTCTTTGTTAAAAACAATCCCTTTTCTGGAATTTCAGAACGAAAAGAGTTTTCATTAACCCATTATTCTAAAGATAATTTGGAGTTAAGATCCATGTGAAAGAGACTTATTTAGACAGAGAAGATGGTGAATATAATAAAAGAAGAGAGAAGAGAACAAGACACATTGTTAAAGTTACATGCTATACGAGAAAGAAGGTTGTTGTCTGATTGTGGTGAAAGGTGAAGAGTAAAAAGTTATCTTTATAAGATTGAGTTGCTTTCATGTGCAGATATTTAAATCACTCCGACACTTCAAAATTCACTTTATCTTTCCTCCTTCTTTGATTGTTTGTTTTCTTTTTTTAGCTTTCAGTTTTTTTTTAATTATTATATATATATAGTAATTAAAAGATAAAAGTTATGATATATATAAAAAAATTAAAAATATAATGTATTTGTAGAGGTATATATTTATGGAAATATGATACTCATCAATATTTTTTTTTATTTTCTTATCAAAAGGACGATGTGACATCTCCTACTTTTTAAAAGCTTAAGTGTGCTTTCTCACACAATGACCCATGTGTATCTATCATTCACGTGGGACATAAGAGGGTAGGTAATAACTTCTTACTTTTTGTTTGACATGGTGACTTTGATTGGACCTTCTCCCTCTTTCTTCTTTTTACACATTAATTTATATTAATTTAATATTAGAAGATTATAATGTTTATATCATATATACACACATATATAGATAGTGATATAAAACTTATACACATATGCATATGAAAAACAATGTTTGATTCTTGTATATATATAAAAATACTGGTACTAAGATTATTGAATCTTTTAATAAATAAAGTTGAAACTCAAAAGGACTATTAGACTAAAGCTTTTGCTTCATGCGTTCTTCTTGCCCATTGTTTTCACTTTTTTTTTTATATAATTACTACAAAGCTTACATCTATACTGTTGAAGAGATCTTTTTAGTTGCTTTTCTTTACACAAAGAACACCTAACCATACAATAGACTAGTACTAAGTACCTAATACCTACAAACATAAGCACGTTCATACATATACAAATATAGTTAAAAACTAATACATTTCATATCTATGATAAAACGTATTACTTATAAGTAAAATGTATTTTTTTTTCTTCAAATTTTTATTCACATAACTTAAAATTTAACACACTAAATTAATTCAATACCTTACCATATGGTTTTTTTTTTTGTTTAAATATAAACCAAAAAATTTACTTGTGCCAACATATGAATTGCATTACTAAATGGTTAACCAATCAGTTACTTAGGCATACCGATCATCATGGAGTTGCTCCTGTATAAGTGATTCTGTTTTTGTAGAGGCTTTCATGAGGTGTTTTGATTATACAATAACTTAGATATTAACCAGATCATTTGATTAAGTATTTAACTATTTAAATCTATGTTGGACTTATGAGGCTCCATTGCTTCTCCCTCGGTGACAACGAATAAGGAACCATAGTCCTGAGTTTAATGTCGTCAGCTCGACTTATTAACAATAGACTTCATCAATCTATCAAAGTGACAGATGGTTGTTGCTCAAAATGCCCTCCTAAATATAATTTTAATCGGTGACCATTTACCTTAAATTTTTCTCCTCCAATGGGTTGTTGAATTTCAATTGCTCCGTATGGAGTAACATTTGTAACATTGTAAGGACCCGTCCATCTGGATTTTATTTTCCTGGAAATAGCCTGAGTCTACTTTTGTATAGAAGTACCTAATCTCCAATTTTAAAAAAATTTATCGGATTAAACTGTCATGCCTTTTTTTGTTTTTTCTTTAAAATTTTGGGCATTTTCATAGGCTTCTAATCTGAGTTCTTCCAATTCATTCACCTGAGAAAATCTATTTTTGCCATCAGGGGTTAAATCAAAGTTCAATGCTTTCAACGCCCAAAAGGTTTTGTGTTCTAATTCAACTGGAAGATGACAAGATTTTCTAAAGACTAATCTATATGGGATTGTTCCAATTGGCGTTTTGAACGCCATTCGGTATGCCCATAATGCATCATCTAATTTTAAAGCCCAGTTTTTCCTTGAGATTCCAATCGTTTTTTCAAGAATTCTTTTTAACTCACGGTTGAAAACTTCAACTTGCCCTTGAGTTTGAGAATGATATGGTCTTCCTATTTTATGAGTCACACCATATTTTGTCAGCAAAGAAGAAAATTAATGTAACGACCGGTTAGGCTGTTCATGGAGTATTCCTTTATTTATGTCTTGTAGTAGCTCGGTTAGGCTGTTCATGGAGTATTGGGGTTGGTTGGTTCGGGTTCGGAGTGAAAATAGAGTGGATTGAGACACTTAGTCTCTAACAAGAGCTTTAGAGTTGGAAAAGTCAACTCGGAGTTGACTTATTGGTAAACGAACTCGGAATGCGAATTTTATGGTTCGGATAGCTTCGTTAGGTGATTTGGGACTTAGGAGTGTGTTCAGAATATTTTTAGGATGCCCGGTGTACAATTAGGCTTGAATTGACGAAGTTAGTATTTTGGCGAATTCCGGTTGATAGGCGAGATTTGGATCCGAGGGTAGGAATGGGATTCCGAGAGTTGATGTACCTTCGTTAGGTCCTTTTTGACTTGCCCGCAAAATTTCAGGTCATTTGGAGATGTTTTGGTTGGGTTTTGATCAAATGCGTGTTTCGGAAATTTTTGGGAATCATAGGCTTGAATCGGATGAGAATTTATGGTTTTGATGTTGTTTTTGGTGTTTTAATGTCTCAACTAAGTTTGAATAACCATGTTGGATATGTTGGTAAGTTTGATTGGGGTCCCGAGGGGCTCGGGATTGATTTCGGACGTTAAACGAAGGAATTGTGGNTGCTACTGCTGGTGTGATCGCACCTGCGATGATTGGGCCGCAGGTGCGGACATCGCAGGCGCGAGAGTGAAGTCGCAGGGGCGGAAATTCATCGCAAGGGCGGAAGAAAGGTCGCACCTGCGAGGTCGCAGGTGCGGGGCATGGGTTCGCAGGCGCGGACTCTGAGAGTTAAGCGAAGGATCGCAAGCGCGGTAAATGTGTCGCCCCTGCGGGCCCGCCGTTGCGATGAAGCGATCGCAGGCGCGGAGCCTGGGCATTTAAGTGACTTCCGCAGGTGCGGTTGAAATGTCGCGCCTGCGGAGCCGCAGGTGCGAGAAAT
>ML256958.1:0-54447 GCA_005239495.1 Nicotiana undulata | reverse complement strand
TCGCAGGTGCGAGTTCTGAGTTTTGTCACTTTTCCGCAGGAGCGGATGTCTGGTCGCACCTGCAGTTCCGTAGGTGCGTGAATTTCACTCGCAGGTGCGAGATTAGGATGGTTTGACTTCCATCCCAATTGCGGTCAATTGGTCGCACCTGCGGTTCCGCAGGTGCGTAAAAAGCACCGCAGGTGCGAGTCTTGTGTGCCTGAGCTGGCTTAGCAGGGGCGACAATTCTTCGCAGGCGCGAGGTCGCGCTTGCGACCTATAATCCGCAGGTGCGGAATCACTGAAGCCTTTCCTGAACATTTTCACCGCTTTTTGTCCAACTTTCAGTCCAGTTCAACACCAACCTTCATAGCATCATTTCCCTGAAAATTGAGCAATTATACACTAACAACGGCCTCAAGTTATCATTTAACAATACAAAATCTAATGAGAAGAGGCTAAAATGAGTGTTAAAATCACCACTCATCAGCGCCTATCGTGGAACTAGGCTAGCCAACCATCACATTACTACACATTTGTTCTATTATAATAATTCGAAAATCAATAATAATCAGCAAAATAAGTAATTTACATTTCTCTCTAAGTCTTTAAGCAATTATAATATGATTTAACTGTCTAATCAAATCCCCCAAGACTGGAGTCAACCGATCGCGAGCATCTTAGAATAAAACTAACTCTGCTAATGTCATAAACAATATCTAGGAATAAAATACTAATACTAATAAAGGAAGGGAAATGGAGAGGATGCGGACGTTGGAAAACTACCTCGAAATCCTGAAAGCTGACGATAACGAACTCGGATGGCTACTGCTCCGAACCAGTACCTGGATCTGCACACAGAGGTGCAGGGAGTAATGATGAGTACGCCAACTCAGTAGTAATGAAAATAAATCACAGCCTGAAGAATAAGAAACACACATCATCAAATACACCAATCCACAAAACAGTAAAACGCCAAGTCTCAATAAAGTGTAAATAAGTTCAAAATCCAATTTCCATAAAATCCTTTGAACAAGTATATTTTCAACTGTTTCTCAGTAAAAATCCCAAAATATCAGTATAAAAGAATGAAGTGAATCATAGTTTAAAACACAGTAAAATATCAGCGTAAACTGCCCCTCAGGCATGATCATCTCTCATAAATATTCCCTCAGCACCTCACCATCACTCAGTAACAGTCACTCAGCACCTCACAGTCACTCAGCATCAGCCCGGGATTTCATACCCTCAAGACAGGATTTAAATATATTACTTACCTCAAACTAGCCCGAAAAGCTATTCCGCAACACGCTTGCCTCTCGAATAAACTTCCGAGTGCTCCAAATCAATAAAGATCAGATATTTTCACATCAAATTATGCTAAGAGAATGAATTCCAATCGAAAAATATCAATTTTAGCACAAAACCCGACCCCCAGGCCCGCATCTCGGAATCATCCCTAGAACTCTATAATCGGAGTTCGTTTGACCCCTCAAATCATCCCTAGAAGGTCTCATATTCTCAAGCCCTAATTCCATCTTTTTCTACTGATTTTCATAAATTAAACATTGATATTTTGATCCTTAATCACTTATAATCGAGTATTAGGGTCCAAAATCCTTAACTCAATGAAGAACAATGATTTTCTCTCTTAAAAATCGCCTCAAAAGCTTCTTCTCGTTAAAATATGGTGGAAAAGTGGGTATTGGTCGCAGAGGGATTATTTAATTACTGCCCAGGCTTTTCTTCACTGCAATCGTGAGAGTTCCCACACGATCACGAAGACCCTAACCCTAAAAAGACCCTACGCGATCTCAGCACAAGCCACGCGATCGCGTTTCAATATAACCTCAACCCACGCGATCGCAATCATACCCACGCGATCGCGAAGAACAGCTGAACCCACTCCCCACGTGCCTAACTAACCCTACGCGATCGCACCAATACTCATGCGATCGCACTGACCAACGCTACACACCTTCGCGTTGCACTCCTTCTCTCGCAATCACGATTCACAAAATGACCGGGCTCCAGAGTACTCTACGCGATCGCGATGAACAATTTCCTGCTACAAGTACACTAGAAAAACAACAGACTTTCTAAGGCCAAAAAATACCCGTTAACCATCCGAAATCAATCCCGAGCCCCTTGGGACCCCAACCAAATTTACCAACCCATCATAAATGATCATTCAAACTTAGTTTCACTCTTTGAACACCAAAAGTAACATCAAAACATCAAAATCACGTCGGATTCAAGCCTAAGAACTTTGAAATTTTTAAAATCCACCAACGATGCCGAAACTATCTAAAACACATCCGATTGACCTGAAAGTTTGCAGACATATCCAAATTGACTTTACGAACGTGTTCCAACTTCCGGAATTCCATTCCGACCCCGATAGCCTATTTTCCACTGTCGATCGGAAATCACAAAAAACTAACTTTCACCAATTCAAGCCTAATTCTACACCGGACATCACAAAAATATTCCGAACACACTCCTAAGTCCCAAATCACCTAACGAAGCTATCTGAACCATAAAATCTACATTCCAAGGTACCAATATGTCAACTCTCAGTTGACTTTTCCAACTATAAAGCTATTTTTAGAGACTAAATGACTCAATTCTCACTATAACCATTCTGAACCCGAGCCAACAACCTCTAACACATCATAAACAGTATAACCAACCTATGACAAGGCAGTAACAGTAAACATAATGCAGATTCTACGTAACAACTAACCGGGTCGTTACATTAGGTAAGACAATTAATGCAGGTACATCTTAAAATCAAACTCTCGTCGTTCACAACAACATCATCATCCAACATATGCATGCAAGGTGTAAAAGTTTATTATGAGTACAACCGACCCTATGTACTAAGTAACAAACCTAACATTAGGCTGAAAGTAGTGACGAGCTGGAACAAAGTTCGGAGTCTCACACCAATAGCCAAAAAGAATTCATAGCAACATAATGAAAGTGCTAAATGAAGTAACTCAGAGATATAGTGCTCAAATTTTTCAAAATTGTGGAAAAATATGCATGCCTTTCAAGTATAACAGATTAAGACAAAGCTTTTACCGTAAGCACAAAAATATGTGTAAGTTTGTAAAACCCTGATTTTTCCCAAAACGTTTCAACAGGTAAATGTTTCATTATCAAATTGCAGGAGGAAAGTACATCTCTATGCCTACATGTCAATATGTATGAGAAGTCATGAATGACATGATACCGTACAACATGAGGAAAATGAATCTCTATGCATGTGTGTCAAGTATGCATGTTGAATGCAATACAACACAGTGAATAAACCGTATGCATACTCTCAGAGTATCAATTCACTTAGTCCTCCCAGTAACTCAGTGTTCACAGTCACTCAGCCCTCACAGTCACTTAGTCATCACAATCACTTAGTCCTCCAAATCATTCGGCACTCGCTCTCGACACTCGCACTCGCACTCAGTAGGTACCTGCGCTCACTATGGATGTGTAAACTCTGGAGGGAAAATTCCTGCCCAAGCGCTATAATAAGCCAATCATGGCATGAATCAAATAAACATGCTGTAGTGTGCAACCCGATCCCATAAATATCCTGAAACATGACGTCAGCATCACTCAGTCATCAGTCTCTTGGGCTCACAGAATCATGATAATTAGCCCAAACAATGATGATCTAATGTATAAATAAATGGCAACGGAGACTGCAATACGATATGCGATTAATAGCAGTGACTGAGTGTGTGATTTCAAATTAAGCAACTAATTCAACATGTAATGTGACCTCTGTGGTTCCTAACAGTACACACATGTAGCCTAACCATGATTTCTAACAAGACTTGCAGCTCAATTTCTCTAACACATGGGGAATATACAGCTAACAACAAGATTATTCAACTATACAGCTCCATGGAATTTACAAAACCACAATTTACACGGTGCACGCCCATACGCACGTCACCTAGCTTGTGGTCACCTTAACATCAATCACATAGCACATAATTCGGGTTTCATACCCTCAACACCAAGTTTAGAAGTGTTACTTACCTCAAACAAGCCAAATCCAACACCGATCCAAGCTAAACAATTCTCCAAAAATGCTATCATGCGCGTACTGACCTTCGAACGGTTCAAAACTAGCCAAAAGCAACTCGAATACATCAAATAATGTCAAAGGAAACAAACTCAATTGATAAAAGTCGAACCTTTAATCAAAAGCCCAAATTCGGCAACCCATTCCATTACAAGTCCAATCATACTAGTTTCACTCAAATCCGACTCAAAATCGACGTTCAAAACTCAAAATTTTGCTTTATATAATCCAATTACCAAAAACGAAGATAGATTCACCAAACATAATTAAAACCGAGCATAGAACACTTATCCTAATCATTGTGATGAAAAGTTCCTCCAAAATCTCTCAAGTCCGAGCTCCCAAACTCAAAATGTGAATAAAATAGCCAAGCCCTCGATATATAGCTTCTGTACAGGTATCATCGCATCTGCAACCCACTTAGTCGCTTCTTCCCTCACACCTGCGGCAGAAATCCTGCTTCTGTGATCACGTACATGTGAGTTTAAAATGTGCTTCTGCGCTGCCATCTCCTCCGCCTTCCCAGCACCGCATTCATGATCACGTAGGTGCGGAAAATAACCTCGCACCTGCGACACGTCCCTGATCCTTCCATGCAGCTTCTGCGGCTACTACCTCGCTTGTGAGACGTTGCATCTGCGCCCAACATTCTGCAGGTGCGATCACACCAGAACTGCTAAAAAACCAACCTCAACAAAATTGGTCCAAGCGATCCGAAACTCCCCCAGCCACTCGGGACCCCGTCTGAATCTACCAATAAGTCATATAACATAATGAGGACCTAATAGAGGCCCCAAATCCCATATAAAAACATCAAAACGACGAATCGCACCTCAATTCAAACTTAAATGAACTTTGAACTTTCAACTTCCAAAACTCGCACCGAAATATATCAAAATAACCCAGAACGAACTTAAATTTTTCACACAAGTCCCAAATGACATAACGAAGCTATTCCAGTTGCCTAACCACAATTCGAACTCGATATCATCAAAGTCAACTCGCGTTCAAACTTATGAACTTTCCAAGCCTTCAAATTTCCAACTTTCGTCAATTAGTGATGTTCGTTCTAGAAATATAAAAATGCAAATCGGGGCATACGCCCAAGTCCTAAATCACCATCCAGACATAACAAAACGATTAAAACTCGGTTCCGGAGTCTATTTCACAAAAGTCAAACTTAATCAATTCTTCATACCTAAAGCTTCAATCATGAAATTCACACTTCCATATCGATTCCGAATAATCTGAAAACCAAAACCGACGACTCACACAAGTCATAATACATCATACGGAGATACTCATGCCCTCAAACTCCCGATCAAAGTTCAAATTCGTAAAGAAACCGGTCGGGTCGTTACATCCTTCCCCACTTAAACATATGTTCGTCCTCAAACATGCCAAGAGTCGTTCCAAATCCATCAAATCGCCTAGTAACCTTACCATGCACATACCCGGGGGTGATCCCACATCACGCTAATTCGTATAAGCCTGACGGCATAACCAATCTAAGGATCCTTAATCCAACCTTAGCCCATAAGCTTGGAACCCAATTTCAAATATCCGAAATTCCCTACAAGACCAGAATCTCGTATCCACACACTGTGTAAGTCTGAACAAGTTGTATCAAGCAATAACCATAGCCCAAGATGCAATCACATGATATAACACACAACTTAAATACTCATAGCAATAATTTATGACCACAATAACTTCTCGAAACAAAACCACTACCAGTAATAAACTTTATAGCAAACAAAACCTTATTCTAAAACCTTCATGCACTGCCAATGATAAACACGCAGAAAGTTATAAGCACTTATCATCTCAACAAGTCATGGAGCTCCTTCTCCTTAGACAAGAACTATAGCTAATTTCTAAGTCGACCGTCGACATTATCCTTCAAACAAATCCAATAGAACCCATTCTAGGTCCAATGACCTTACATTATCAAGCACAACCATCCTATTAACATGCCACACCAATACTACCTAGAATCACAACTTGTGAAATCCATGCACCAATAAGCAACAACTCAAATGTACCTAAAATGTAAAATGACTCAAATGAGAGAACTGCCCCGCAAACTCAACAAGTACCACCACAACCGCAATGCTATGAACCCATCATACATGCTATAACAAAGACCCACGAATCTAATGCAAAGGATCATATCCCAACATAACTTAAGTGCAATGCGTGACCCCATCCAAACACTGGTCGACATGAAATTCCTCAAGTCACAATGCTCAAAATCAACAACCACGCGCAATTTGACATCGATTACAGAAAGTGCATGACCATAACCATGGAGAAGTGAATAACACAATACCACTCTCCGGAAAGAACATAACCAATGCGCAAATCAAACATTCAACATCCTAATACACATCTCGCTCAAATTCTGTTATAAGGCCCAAATAGTGTCGCACCACTAATGATACCCAATATTTTCTCAAATTATTTTAGATTTGCATATAAGCTTTCAAAATTACTCTTTGTAATAATGAGTATTTTTCCTAATTTTTACACATTTTTATTTGAATTATTTCCTATTTATTTACTGTTTTCATATTTTTATAATTCATAAATTACGCTCTAAATAATTTCAAAATATTTTCAAATTTAATATGTCATTTATAATCACTTTTTACTTATTGAATTTCAATTATTTCCTAAATTGACCAATTAAGTACTATTTAATTTCAATTACAATCATTTTTGCAATTATGGTTAGTCATTCTATACCTTTAAAATTCGAAATTCATGTTTCTTACATTTTTTCTATATTGTTAAATATTATAATTTTACTTATTTTAACTTAATTTCATCTTTTTAATTTATTAAGTATTTTAATTAATTAATTACCTATTTCTATTTGGTAATTAACATCTAGCCTACTCTATTTAAAATCTAACCACATTTTAACTCATTTTAATCCTAACCCCGAACCCAAAAATACCCAGCCCAAATCCTAATTGTACCCGGCCCAATCACTGAGTCAATCTGAGCCGTTTATCATATTAGATCAACGACCTAGATTACACTTGCCATAATTAACTCTAACCTAACCCCTCCCCGACCCCTCATTTCCTCACAACCTTTCATCTCTCTACGCTGGTCTCTCTCTAGTCTCTCTAGAGACTTCTCGTCTCCTATGGCTTTGTCCTCCCTTCTCTGGCTACCTCCGACCACCATCATTTCGACCACCAGCCACCATGGGGTCTCCTCTCTCCGGTTCACTTCATCTCTGAAGCTTTCAAAGGTTTCGAACCCGTCCAACCCACTACTAGAGCTCCTGCCTAGGTTGTTTCCGGCCTCTCCGATGAGGTTTCGACGCTATCATTCCTTCCCCGCCACTATTCCTGAGTTTCACGGTATGTTTTCCCATTTTTTCTCCGGTTTCTTATGAAACCCTAGTTTTGACCTAAACTCTTAAATATCTGTTATTTTTAGCAATTTTAAAGCTTATTCCTTTATAATTTACACTATTCTCAATTCTATCTTTAAGATCCATCAATTTTTAAACGTTTTGAGTACCTTTTTGAATTATGGCTTTCTCTTAGTCTTTCCTACACTAGTTTAAATCGACTTTACTTGTGTGTTTGAACCTTTCCTTTGCATGTCTACTGATCATATGTTCTTACTGCTGCTAACTCGTTTTATGTTGAAAACCTTAATTTCTTAGACTTCTATGTTCACTTCTTCATGCTGGCTTGAGTATTTGATTCTTGTTAAAGTTTTCTATGACTATCATGCGACGAACAAGTTATTTGTTGAGTCTTCTACCCACTTGCTTCACCTATGGGTGATTATGTTCATATGTATGGACTCTTACTGTCAATATTGTCAGGCCTGCCTATTGCTACGACTGTTGGCCTTCTCTATTTATATTCCCCTCTAACTGATGCAGATTTCCCTATTTGATAAGTGCTCCGTGTTTGTTTAGATTGATTGATTCACTTACTTTGTTCATTAATTTGCTCTATTTACTGAACTACTATGGATTTCTGAATCTAGTCTTAATTGTTCACCCTATTATTCCTTCCTTTAAATTGAGTCTTGACTGATTTTACTTTGCCTTATGAAACTATGTGTTTTACTGTTGAATTCTAATCCCTTAATTTAAGGGAGTAATTTGTCTTGATTCTTCATTTAATTGAGATTCCTTGTTATTTAACATGCTTCCTCATTTAAAACTTGGTATTGATTTTCATTTACCTTAGGTGAAACTGGTTCTTACCATTTGAATTTGAATCCATTGACTTGAGGGAATACCTGTCTTGATAGCCGACTGATTGATTAACAAGTTCCTCAATTACTATGCTACTTTGACCCTTTCCTTATTTAGTTATGTATTATCTTCTATTTGCCTTATATGTCATGTGTTCTTTACCATTTTTATAGTTTTGAATCCCATAGTTCAAGGGAACCGAGTACTTTCTCATGATGATTTGATTCTGTCTACTATTATGACCATATCTTGTGATTCTTACCTTATGTGATCACCTACGTTTCAACTATAAATGACTCTTGCTCTTTCACTAAGAGGAGGTAGTCGAGCATCAATCAAAAACTCTCTATATACTACTCTCTCTTGTGTTCTTTCTTTGGTTCTCTTGTCTCTATACGCTCTTTGCCTCAATTGCTGACTACTCAGCCAGCTTAAAGCTAAGGCTGAGTAGTACCTATTGTTCTTGTGCCTCTACACACTATTGTCCTGCTGTTGCTCTCTCATTCTGCACATTATTGTCCTCTGCTGCTCTCTTGTTCTGCATACTGCTATTTGCTGCACCATCTCATGCACTTTGTTATTCTTTACTACTCAACTGGTATGTTTCTAAGTTAGTATTACAGTACTATATACAATATGCTCCAGTTCTTGTTTATCTACTTATTGTTCCTTATGTGTTTTATCTTATGGTTCTACTGCCTACCATGTAATTAACATGACTCTATAATGTCCTTTCCCTTTTGCTATCCTGTTTTTCCCATGTGATTCTCTATAACTATTGGAGTCTTGTGTAGTTATCATGTACCTGCTCTTCCTCTTAGCCTAATATGTCTCCTATTTTGTGACTCTATGAGAGACTTATGCAATTAGTATGCTCACTCGTTTATGGTTTGATGTTTCTCTTTTCAACATGACTATTGTTACATACTTAGCTTCCTATGTTATAAACCTGCCCCCTCCACATGATGTTTAAATGTTGTATGACTCTGACTCTATATGTGACTCTATGTGATAGGTGATGATTTGTGACTTGTAACTCTATTCTTCTGCTACCTTGTGAGATCACCTGTCCCCAACTCCCTATCCTTGTTTGTGTTTGTTTGAACTCTGCATATCTGCTGAGTTATGGCTAGTCTGCTTCTTCTCTTTTGCAAACTGGTTTTCATACAACTCATACATTGTCCTCTGAAGTTATATTTCAAAATTATCACTTAAAACTGCTTGCAAACTCAACTCTTTTTAAACTACAAAGCACTTTCACAACTCCAAGAAACTTAGGTTCCACCTCCTCAATGTAAGCATTTCTTAGGGAATATTGAGTTCCCTCTGAACTTTGATACATTGAGGTTGGTAATTCCACACATATGCACTTGTTCAACTTTGGCAATTGTGCTGGGGTGCTGGTATTGGCCAAGGATCCATAAGGGCCCTAGGGAGCTTTGTCGCTCCCCTACCATGTGGGAGATGTGAAACTCGAAAGGATTGAGGTTGGGAGAATGGGCCTGATTGAAGGCTCCCTATAGAGTTAGCTTCTTCTTTTCTTTTAAGTGATGTAATTTATTATTCTTGGTCTGTAATAATTTGTAAACAAATATCTGGGGCTGGATAGTGAATGTGGGAGGGACCATGCATGTTATAGTATAGGTAGAAAACATGACTATAGGATTTTACTTACCTATGTGTGTAATAGTATCATGTTTAGGACATACATACCATGCCTTAGAAACCATGTTTAGGTTGTCTACATCAGCATCTCTACTACACTTATGCCTATCTTTCCTCTTTTTCATAGCTAATAACTATAATGAAGTAATAAAACTGCCATATGTTAGTACTACTGCATCTCCACAAGCATTGCATATAGAAGACATGCCTGTAGGACTTTACTTACTCATGTGTGCACTAGATATCCTGCTCTTTAGGATTTTACTTTCAAAATGCCTGTTTTCCATTGCACCCTGTTAAACGCCTTGTTAATCTGGTAATCTTACTAAAATTGTGTTAAATGGTTTAAAACATTTTCTACAAATGTACTATATGTTATGTCGCTTAAAATCAGAGATAAGGACTTGCACTTCACCCTTTTAAACAAATAATCAGTATATACGCACGCCTAGGCAAACCTCAGGCTTAATATTCACTAAAACAAAAAATCAATCGTTTTACGCGTTGCTTGTATTAGAACTAATCAGTCCCTCCTAAAACCCTTAAAACTTTGCTGTAAGCTACTTCCTGCTTGGCCTGGCAACTGATGGATTTTCAAAACAGTTATCCTTTTATACAAATCATTCTGTTTGATTGAAGCCTTGCTCTATTTTTTTCAAATTACTGGTTCTTGAAATTGTGCACTCACTCTCCTTTTACTAAAACTCCTTTAGACTACTGATTCTTGCTTTGTTTTGAACTACTGGATTTCAAAGCTAGTCACTCCTTTTCGAAATTACTCTGTTTTACTTAAAAGTCCTGCCTCATTTCCAATTAATGGTTTTTCTGAAATTTTTCATTTGCTTTATTGAGAAAGTATCTAAGCTACTGCGCATTTTAAATTCCTGCTCCTGTCTTTGATATACTGGATCTCCAGAATCCATCACTCTTAAAACTACTTTGTTTTAAGTGAATTTCCTGCTTTATTACTGAGTTTTCAAAAAGCATTCTTTTTAACCAAAACTGCTAAAACCTTACTGTTTTCCAACTCAAAATTCCAATTTTTTTAGTCCTAGCTTCGAGACTTTTATTGTGTTTGAGACGTGCTATTTTACATGTCCTATTTGTGGAGGGATATATGAGCCCCCTTACTGTTTATGTGAACCCTTTATGTGTAAGTCCTAACTGTTTTCTACTTGTTGCTTAGAGTTTATCCTTTAAACCTAGGGGTTCAACCTAGTACTCGCCTTGTAGGAATAGTAGTCCTAATCACCCTCCAGGACTTATAGGATGGGATGGGTAATAGCACGCAATAAGCAATCGAGACCAATTTCGCGTCCCATTTTATGGACCACATAAGCATTATGCGGTCATATGTGACCACATATTGTGTTATGGAGCTTCATTTTTCTAGTTTTTATAACTCGACCCTATTCCATTATATAGACGCTATGGACCATTTCTTAAGTAAAAACCTGGTGTTCTGAGAGTGAGAGAGTGCTCTGAAGCGGGCAAGGGTTCCTCAACAAATTTTTTCTGAAGTCTTGCTCAAATCGTTGAAGATTAACAAGGGAACCTCACTAGAGGTAAGATTCTACTCCCTTACTCTCAATTTCAAAATTTAACTAAAAATAGGTAATTAGTAAGAAAATTCTTGGGTGTGGAAGTTATTCATTATGCATGCATGTGTTAAGGAGTGTAGGAAGATTGTTGAGCTAAAAATGGTAGATAATGGGTAGTGGGATGATGGAATCCACCATTGGAGGACCGTGGAACCTTAATTCACACCCAGTGTCTCATAAAATGTTCAAATGAGTTGGAACCATGACTATCTTCCTAATTTTTGTTTCAATTTGTTATATTTCTAAAATAGATCGAAGATGATAAGATTTCCAGAATATTTTAGACTTTAAGAAAGCTCAAGTGAGGTATGTTGGCTAAACTCTTCTCTTATAAATGAACCCCACTATATCCTTGTAAGTTCCTGTGATGCTTATTATAATTGATTAATTCAAACAAGCCATGTGTCAAAATAAATATGCGTTCAATATGTACTCCAAAGATTCTTGTTATTTTGAGTTACCGTTAGAAAATGTGGTTTAAGCGTGGGATGTGTTGCATTTTGTTATGATTTGTAAACGAGTTTCTAATGAAAGTTATCATGTCAAATTGTGTAAGAAATCATATGTGTCTATGACCCTAAATTGCTCAAATATGTGTCTAAAGTATTAATTTGAGAGGCCTTGTTGACGACTATCCACAATATATTTGAAGGTGAAAGAAGAGAGCATGAAATGTGATGTGCGACATCGTGCCAAGAATTTTGCATTATCGCCAATTGTGCCGATGAGGTGAACGACATGTAAAACGATACGAAATTGTGTGGTAAATACTTTTATTAATAGATGTTTTGGGAGTACCGTTTAGTCACCAAGGAAGAGTAGGTCAAATAACCTAACCCTGTAACTACACGTGCTGGTATAGGAGTGATTGAGGGGTAAAGCTCCGTGCTAATTTGATGAGATAGTTACCCCTTATATGGGATGATAATGATGTGTTGCGATGTTTCCCCTTGAATGGGATGAGAGTATTCCTAGCAAGATGTGATGTCGACCAACACGACTTTGTGGTGAGACGGCTTAGCCGATCGGGCAGTGATCGGACGCCATGCCACACACATGGTCGTATTGTGAGTCGATGTCTCGGGTGAGATGGCTTAGACGATCGGGAAGAGATCGGACTCCCTACTAAAACACAATGGTATATCGGTGCTAAAGGTCTCCCATTTTAAAATGTTAAACTTGCTTGAAATTTACCTTTCCCCTAATATGACACTTCGTTATTATTTGAGTCTCTCATTGATTTCATGTTTCCTTTTATGCTTACTGCTGCTCGTTCTATTGCGAGGGTGTATAGTATTACATACTAGTACTATTCCATATGTACTAAAATCCCTTTTGCCAAGGGCGCTGCATCTTTAATTGATGCAAGTGGTTCGCTAGTAGATGGATTTGATCACTGATAGCAGCACACCCTCTCCTCAGCTGATTTGGTGAGCCTCACATCATTTCGGGGTCTTGTATCTTTTATCCTTTGTATATAGCATTTTGAGGTATAGCCAGGGCCTTGTTGCCGACATTGTCATAGTACTCGTTTGTTCCAGTTAGAGGTTCCGTAGACATAGTGTGGGTTGTATCTGTTTTGGGAAGGCTAAACAAAAAATGTTGTAATTATATCATCTGTTCCACTTTAAGTATGATTGTACAATGTATTGTTCGAAGACTTGTTCTTGACGTAATTAATGGAAATGAACCGGTGTTGTTCACATGACTTCTTACTGACTATTTAATGAAATGCACTCTTCTAATTTATTTGTGGGTGATTTGAGTAGAAGGCACTGTGCAGGCTTGCTCAACCGAGGTGACTCTGTTGAGCGTCGGTCGCGCTCCTCGAGGTCGGGGCATGACAATCTTCAAATGTAGCTCCAACCGTTTGCAACAACATCAACATACGCATGTAAGGTGCATAAGTGTAGTATGAGTACAACTGACGCGCTGTGGCGTGCAGCCCAATCCCATAACTATCCTCACAATCAAGCCCTCGGACTCACTCAGTCATCAATCTCTCCAGTCTCTCGGGCTCACATGAATCATGTTAATCAGCCCAAACAATGATGATATAATTTATAAATAAATGGCAACAGAGACTGAGATATGATATGCAAGTAATAGCTGTGACTAAGTGCGTGATTGGAAATTAAGCAAATAATTCAACATGTAATGTGACCTTTGTGGGTCCCAAGAATACCAACATGTAACCTAATCATGATTTCTAACATGACTTGCAACTCCATTTCTCTAACACATGGGGATTATATGGATAACAACAAGATTATTCAACTATATAGTTCCATGGAAATTACCAAATCACAAGTTACACGGTGCACGCTCACACACCCGTCAGCTAGCATGCGCGTCACCTCAACATCAATCACATAGCACGTAATTTGGGTCTCATACCCTCAACACAAAGCTTAGAAGTGTTACTTACCTCGAACAAGCCAAATCCAACATCGAGCAAGCCAAACAATGCTCCAAAAATGACATCCCACGCGTACCGACCTCTGAACGGCTCGGAACTAGCCAAAAGGAACTGGAATACATCAAATAATGCAAAGGAAACAAACCTAATCAATAAGAGTCAAACATTAATCAAAATCCCAAATTGACAAAAAAATTGTCAAAATCGGGTCCACGCCTCGAAACCCGATGAAACTTACAAAATTCGACAACCCACACCATTACAAGTCCAATCATACAAGTGTCACTCAAATCCGACTCCAACTCGACGTTCAAAACTCAAAAATTCACTCTATGAATCTTTAGGCAAAAACCCCCAAATTCTCTATAAAATTCATAATCCAATTAGCAAAAAGGAAGATTCTTTCACGAAATATAATCAAAATTGAGTATAGAACACTTATCCCAATACTCTTTATGAACTTTGCCTAAAGAATTCTCAAATCCGAGCTCCCTAACTTAGAATGTGAATAAAATAACCAAGCCCTCGATATATTGCTTCTGCCCAAGTATCGTCGCATCTGCGACCCAATAAGCCGCTTGTGCGGCGTCGCTTTTGCGGTACAAGTTTTTATCCTGTGAATGACCACTGGTATCATGCTCTCGCACCTACGGCAAAAAGCGCGCTTTTGGGATCACGCAGGAGTGACTTAACAATGCGCTTTGAAGCTCCCATCGCCTCCGCGTTCCCACCGCCGCAGCGCAAAATAACCTCGCACCTGCGACACTGCCCTGATCCTACCATGCCGCTTCTGCGGATTTTGCCTTGCTTGTGCGACATTGAACCTTCAACCCAACATTCAACAGGTGTAGTCACATTAGGACCGCAAAAAACAGCCCTAACAAAATTGATCCAAACGATCTGAACCTCATTTGAAACTCCCTCGAGCCAAAGGGGCCTTGTCTGAATATACAAAAAAATACTATAACATAACGTGGAACTACTCAAGGCCCCAACTCCCGCATAACAACATCGAAACGACGAATCACACCTCAATTCAAACTTAAATGAGCTTTGAACTTTTAACTTTCAAAACTCGCGTCGAAACATATTAAATCAACCTGGAATGAGCTCAGTATTTCCACACAAGCCCCAAATGACATAATGAAGCTATTCCAATTCCCGGAACAACAATACGAACATGATATCATCAAAGAACACTCCCGATCAAACTTATGAACTTTCCAAGCCTTCAAATTTTCAAAATGAAAATCCGAGAATACGCCCAATTACAAAATCACAATCCAGACCTAATGGGACTATCAAAATTCTATTCCCCGGTCTAATCCATAAAATTCAAACTCAATCAACTCTTCATACATAAAGCTTCAATCATAAAATTCATTCTTCCAAATCGATTTTTGATAACCTGACAACAAAAATCGACGATTCGCACAAGTCATACATCATACAAAGCTATTTGTGCCCTTAAACAACCAAGCAAAGAGTAATTCTCAAAACGACCTGTCCGATCATAACACTTGATCAACTTTCCCCGCTCCAAAGCATCACATACAAAATCAGTTGCCAACAACCTAGCCTCGCCAGGCGCAAACCAACCAACCGGAGAACATCATTTCCTCTTATACAAGGCTTCAATAAGAGTTATCTGGATACTTGACTTATAGGCGAATTCTGTAAATTGCAGAAACCGATTCCATGAACCCCCGAAAACAATAACACAAGCACGACCAATATATGCAATCCACAACAATATGATCACCAATCGTTGTTAATACATAAATAAAGGTATAACTAATAAATCACGAGGCATATCCAAATAACGAGCAAAGTATGATGAAATATATAAATAAGTGGAACAAGGATCAAATAATACGGAAGCACCTTGTGGCACACTAAAATGATACATGTGATCATAACGTCGGAAGGAACTGCCTCTTAATTGGTGGGAAAGACATAGCATCGACCGTGACTGCCCACCCCCTCTAGGGTGGCTTCAACCCGAACGACCTCCACCACGAGCTGGCTAACCGGGTGGTGTAGTAACTGGTGCAGGAGTCATAGCCTGGCCTCTTTTCTGCACTTGACCTCCGTAATGATGGGGGCAATACTTTCTCACATGCCCCAATTCTCCACAATCACAACAATCTCAAATTGGGAATTACTATGAAGTGTGAATCGGACCACGGGAGATAGAAAAACAACTAATAAAACCTTGTACTGACAAACCATGAACTGATGGAGTACGGTACGAGATGTGAGCTAGGAGTGCACAAAAAGATGACGGTAGTGGACGAGTGTTGTATGAGTTGTGGTTAGCTGATGAACCAATAGGAACTTGATGAGGTATATGAGCGGGCCTAAAAGGACTACCTTTACTGTGATGTGATTGGCCTCCAGATGAGGCACTGCTAAAGCCACCTATCCCACGGGGCCTCTTTCTCTGTCGATGCTCACGCTCAAGCCTTCAAACTTGCACCAAGCGCCTAACAGTCTCGACCACCTGATCAAACCTAGAATCTATCTCGGCCTCTCAAGCAAAACTGTAATGTAGACAATAGTTGAGCCCATCAATGAACCTCTTGATCCACTTTCTCTCTCAGTGGAAACCAAACACGGTATAACGAGCCTAATGTTCAAACCACATCTCGTACTGAGCCACAGTCATATGTCCCTGGTGTAGCTGCTCAAAATCTATACACAGCTCCTCTCTAGGAATCAAGGGAACAAACTTCTCTAAGAATATAATTGATAATGCATGCCATGTAAGTGGGGTTGCGTTCGATGGCTTGTCCAACTAATAAGCATGCCACTATCTATAGGCTGCCCCTGTCAGCTGAAAGGTTGCAAAAGCAACCCCACTGGTGTCCGCAATACCCGACGTGCATAGAACATGATGACACCGTTCCAAACGATTCTGAGCATCCACTAACTCTCCTCCTCTGAACTCAGGCGGATCAAGCTTGCTCAATTGCTCCAAACTTCTCTGCTCAATTAATCATAGGTGGACAAACCTCAGGCTGAGCAATAATAACTGGTTGCACCGATAATACCCCTAGTCTGATAACCATGAGCTAGATGCTTTAGAGTACGAGTGGAAGGATTCTAGGCTTCTCCCCGGACCTGTGAGGTAGCTCGTGCATCTGGAATCAGAACCACCTGAGCCAAGCCCATGCACACACACAAAATCTGTGCCAAAGCCTACTAAAGACCAGGTATCACAATAGGTACTACCGGTGTCTGGCCTTATCAACCGGCTCACTAGTATCTAGTACTTGCTCCTTCACTGGAGCAACTGGTGGCTCAAGGTGCTGCCCTCGCTACAATACAAGCCCCAACTCCTGGCCCTGACTAGTGGTACTGGTGCTTGATCAGTTGATCGTGTCCTTACTATCTGTGAGAGAATAAATGAATAGAGGTTCAGAATTCACAATTAATAAACACGCACAAGAAGAATGCAGGAAATTGATAATTCCAAATAGTTTGATAGCCGCCCGAAGATTAGTACAAACATCGCCATACCAATCCGCAAGACTTTAGTAAAATTTCTCTTGACGCATGAGACCTAAGCAACCTAGTGCTCTTATACCAACTCTTCATGACCCAAGTCCCACCAGAGCCGCGATGGCACCTAACACTTCTTGCTAGGCAAGCAAACCGTTCCACAACAATAGTAAATTCAATAAAACATAATTTTAATAAACTCAACTTTAGCGATATCATGAAATAATTTTGAAACAACAGTAATACTTCTACAAGGTCAAATCCTCAATACACAAGGCCCTCACCATCACACATATTAACACTTAGAACTGTACATGTGCTGGCAAAAATGTCACTCACCAAAGCATGTATATATAACACTGTGCATGCGCTCACTACTAGCATGTCAGGCTTTGGAGGGGCGGATCATGCCCAAGCGCCTAATCATGATCACATAGCCCAATAGTGGGGCATGGTGCACTCGTCACTCCAAATAAGTAACACTTAGCCCAATATGAGACTGGCGTACGCTCACCTCAATATCAATACCAAATTGGCTTTGTGACCTAAGCGTAGTCATAAACTACTCAAGTCTCAGCTAACCACATCTAACAGTACTCAACTCAATAACGTTATAGATATGAGGCATTAACAACATGTGAGGAATCAAATAAGAAAGTACTAACAAAGATATCCAAGTTTCAAAACTCATGCTGAATCACATCAAAACAACCGAGAACGACCTCAAATTTTGCACACATGTCGCAAATGAGACAATGGTCCTATTCTAACTTCTAGAACAAAAATCCAAACCCCATATAAAAAAAGTCATATTCTCGGTTGTTATCAACCTTCCAAACCTTCAACTTTCTACCTTTCGCCAAAAATTTTCTAATCAACCTAAGAACCTCCTAGCCAAAATCCTGGCATACGGCTAAGTCCAAAATCAACATACGAAACTATTTAAACAATCAAAATTCCAATTCCAAGTCGTCAACACAAAAGTCAAATTCCGGTCGACTCTTACAAACTAGGCTTCCAACCTTGGGACTAATGTCCCAATTCACTCCAAAATCTCCCGGAAATCAAACCAATCACCCCGACAAGTCACATAATAATAATTACACATAAGTAAAGCATCAAATAGGGTAAACGGGGCTAAAGTACTCAAAACGACCGACTGGGTCGTTACACTCAATAAAATAGTAGTGACAAGAATTATTAATGATACTCACTTAACAAGCTACTCCATCCATAATATAAAAGTTCACAACATCAATTCCAAACTAAGCATGAAATACAGCTATAACCAAGCAGTGCACATAGAGAAGATGTGTGCAAGTCTTTTAACAGTTTCATAGCTCATAATATATTGAAGATATGTTATTATCACCAACGAATCATCAACATTCACATATATAGAAGATATGCCTAGATAATCAAGTCAATGTGCATATATTAACCTATAGAGAAGATAAGTATTGTGCCATCACTTTCCAGTCAAAACATCATATAGAGATAATATGCATAAAGAGGCATGTATACATTCAAGAACTAGCATATAGTGAAGATATGTGATAAATCGTGTGTACATTCAAGGTGTTTGTAAAAAATGAAGATATGCAAAACAAAACATTAATCATTTTTTTCCTCATACCGCGTATATGTCATCAAGAGAGAAATATGAGAGGACGACCATGTGGGGGACAAATTTTTATCCACACGCTACACTGACAACTCACGTGCAATAATATAATAACTGCATAGACTACTCACGTGCTATCATAACTCAAACCGCACAGAGAACTTACATGCTACCAATCTAGTCCATATTCCAAAGAAAGCATATACAGGAATACATGTATACAAATAATAGATATCAAGTCGCGTACTCATGGACTGATAATAGTAATATGCTAAGGTGTATGCATATGCAAAGTGTTCTACCATTGCTCAGATTAGGATGATATGCCACACATAATCTCTAGCATGATTCAAGCAGCTCACAAAGAGGTACAAACATATGAAGCATGACAGCAAGAAGAATAATATTCAATACAAGCATAACATAGCTATAAACTATCCCGAACATAGATAAAAATCGGTTTGCACACACATGCTCATCCCCTGCATGTGCATCACCCTCAACACGTGACAATTATCAACAATTCAAGCAACTAGTGCCTCAAATCAAGGCTAGGCAAGATACTTACCTCAAAAAAGTTAAATCAATACTCCAAAAACGTCCTCGCTCGCAAATCTGACTTTGAACGGCTCAAATCTAGCAAAAAACACGTCCATGACATCAAATAAAGCTATAGGAATCAATTCCAAACAAAAATACTTCAATACATATCAAATTCTAAAAAAGTCAACAAAAGTCAACTCCTGCACTCACGGTGAAAACAAGAGTTAAGGAGTAGATCACGACTATCCATAAGACCACGAGTCCATATATGTTGTTAAATTCCAATACCAAGTCAACATCGGCCTTCAAATCCCCAAAATTCATCCACTTAAGTTGTAGTCAAACAACGGAATTTCCCCCCAAATCATGATTAAAGTGCATAAATCTGTGGGAATTCTAGATAAATAATCAAATCCATGATGAAAACACTTACCCTTAAAGTGGTGATAAATATTCCTCCAAACATCGCCTCTACCCGAGCTCCAATACTCCAAGTAATGAAAAAAGGCAATACGCTCGAAATATAAGAGGTTTGTGAGTGATTCCATAATTGTGGACAAAGCCATCACATCTGCGACATCGCTTCTACGACTCTAACATCCTTCAAAATTACTAACCCATACTACATTTTCACCTGTGGCCAACTTTCCACATCTACGAAATCGTATGTGCAACACCATAATTCGCAGGTCTGCAACTCCTCAGCCTGCCCTTTCTCGTAGGAGGGCCAAATAACTCAGCGAGTATAACTTCTTACCTGCAACCCTTCTCCGCAGAAGCGACCCTTCACAAGACCAAACAAATTTGCAAAAGTCACCAACCCTCGCACCTATGCCTTCACACCTACAATCAATCCTATGCAAGTGCATTTCACCAGAACCATAACTGCCAAACCATTTTCAAATGGTCTGAAAACAATCTGAAACATAGCGAGGCTCCTGGGACCCTGCCCAATCACTCCAACAAGTCCGAATACCTAATCTATTCTTATTTCAAGTCTCAAAGCACAAGAATAACATACCAAATCGTGAATCACACATCAAAACTCATGTTTTACAACTCTTAAGTTCAAGAAATTTCGAATTCAACCAAGTGTCTATTTCAAGCCTGACCAATCCAGATTACCCTAACTTTGCCCACAAGTTCCAAATGAACAAACGAACTTATTCCAACTCCCAAAATAACAATCTGAACCTAATATGAACAAAGTCAACTCTTGTTCAAACCTATGAACTCGCCAAACCTTGAGCCTTCAAATCTAAATCTGGACATACACATAAGCCCAAAATTACCTTAAAATCCTATTGGAACTGTCAAATCGCTAATCTGAGGTCATCTACTTAAAAGTTAAACAGTAGTCAACTCTTACAACTTAAGCTTTCAAAAAATGAATCTAATTGTACCCAATTGCTCTTAAGCCTTCCCAAAACCAACCTTACCATCCTCGCAAATTATCAAACATCAAATATACATACAAGGGACATCAAAGGGGGGACATGGCTCAAATACACAAATGACTGTCTGGGTCGTTACATTACAAAATTATAGCATTGTATTTCTAGCAATTCAAGATTCAATAGAAACTAGAGTGGAGTCATTCTAATCAATAATAATTCTCTTCCATTTTATTTCATTACTTTATTATTTTGTTCATAACTTACGTTATTTCATACAATTCTTATTTTGGAAAGAGAATCAAGTCGGTGGCCGGCGCCTTAAAGTACTAATTTAATTGATTTAAACTATTTATAATTTTAGATTAAATATTTTGGTTCCACTCCCACGGGCCCTAACAATCGCTCACTTTTCCATTTACCTCTTTGCAAATAAATTATGTATGAAATTAACCAAGCTAATATGCAGGTAGACTATGTTGACATTGTCGATCAACATATAGGTCGAGACGTGACTTCAGGAAACACATCATGACGGATGCTAGAGAATTCACCGCGTCAATCTCGCACGCAAAACGAGGATTAAGCAGGATTGAAGGATGATTTAAAAAATTTCATCACTCAGTAAGTCGAGAAGCACTATGAGTTTTGGCAGGCAATGCAGTGGATACTTGCATTTCCTGTCACTCCAGTTCCACAAATATCACCGCGAAAATTCACAATTCAGGACTGGAAAATTTTGAAATAGAGAAATGCCCAATAGTTTAGGAGCATGAGGGTCAGGTATATTCGGTAATGTTGATTTACAAAGTTTAATTTTAATATCATGACCCAAAATCCCCCTAGTCGTGATGGCACCTAATTCCAATGTGCTAAGTAAGACAAACAATAAATATTACAACTTGAATGAAACATTAGCAATAAACAATATATAAGATAGTAAAAATTCATACTACTATCCTAAAGACAGGTAAAACAAGTGACGAGCGACAAAGAATATGAATATGATGGGTGTGTTTGGTATGAAGGAAAATATTTTCGGAAAATGATTTCAGATATTTTCATGTTTGGTTGGCTTAAAAATTTTGAAAAACAGTTTCTTTATGAACTCATTTTCCTCCAATTGGAGGAAAATATTTTTCTTATCAAGAGAAGGGAAAATATTTTCCAAAACTCCTTCTGACCCTCACCAACCACCCCGCACCCACACACCCACCCACCTAACCCCACCCCATGCCTACCCACCGCAACCACTCTCCCCATAAAGGATTTTATTTTTAATTTCAGTTTTTTTCCATCACCACCCACCCTACTCCCCCCCTCCCCCCGAAAAAAAATATACTTTTTACTTTTTCTTTGTAATTTCAAATTTGCATTTTTTTATTTTTCTGCACACCCGCCCCTGCCCTCCTTTTTTATATATATTTTCAGTTTTAATTTTTTTATTTTCCGGTTTAAAGGTTCGAAATTTTAAAGTTTCCAAAGTTATAAGTTCGGATGTGTTTTTGCGTTTGGAAGTTTACGGGTTTAGAAATTATAAAGTTTACAAGTTCGAAATTTCGCGGTTTAGAAAGTTTAGCGATTCGTAAGTTTATGAAATTTGTGGGTTTGGAAGGTTGTTGGTTCGAAAGTTTATGACTTCTTGTTTATTGTATCTAAATTATTTATGAATACTCTTGAAAAGTTAATTTCCTTAATTCTCATACGAAACACCGGAAAATAAATAAGATTACTACTTGTTTTCCAAGAAAATATTTTCTTGGAAAACATTTTTCGTTATACCAAACACACTCGAAATCAACTCTGATTTGAATGAATATTAAATCGTCTATTTGAAATTTACATACATATAAATATAAGTCTTAAAATACCAGGAACAAGTGATAACTTGTATCCGCAACACTGGTACATCTTTAATGCTAGCCTTCGTTGTTCGCAACAGCTCAACTCAAAAATCTACACGCAAGGTGCAAAAGTGTAGTATGAGTACAACCGACTACATGTGCTAAGTAAGTATCTTGACTCACCCTAGTCAAGTAGTGGCAGAGTTTTAAAGTTAAAAGATACTCCTTTTACATAACTTGTGCAGCTCAATACAATAAATAGTTTAGAAAAGTATCCAGGAAAACTTTCATAGAACAGTGGATATCATAAATAAAGGCACACAACTAAAGAAGAGTTAATAAGAATGCATTTCAAAATAAACAAGTCAAAGCACATAGAACTTGCACCAACTATGCACTCAAAAAGAACATGTACCAAGTAGCGTGTACTCAAATACTCCTACATGAATGTAGAGTATATGTACATAACTATGATCCAATTTCATATCAACTTCCAAATGACATGGTTATGAGACCTGTACATGAGTCCAACATTTTAATGAATGATGATAATTCTCTTTTCTATCTCACACTCTCCGAATGTCCAACAATTCGATTATAGGTATAAAGCATATGTAAAATGCATCAACTGACACATATAGATGATATGCATGAATATGGAATGTATAGATGATATGCATGAATACGGAATGTAAATGCAAGATTATGCACAAAGGATTCACTTGAATGGTAAACGCTTCCACCTTTATGCTTATCAGTTTATCATATCGAATCCCAAATCATAATAAACCACAAACCCATCATTTTCTCATAACCTACGTGTATGTAATCAAGAGAGAAGCAAGAGAGGGAGACCTTAGGGGATGGATCCATACCCACACGCGGCATGGGAAGAGCCTCATGCAATAATACTAATAATATCACATCAGAGTCACCACAAGACAAATAGCCCGGGCCAGTATCACAATTATCGCACGACAAAGACCGCGCGCCAAATTAATTACAATGTCACAATATCCGCACATCAGAATCCTTGTGCCATAACTTCGGTCCATATCCGAGAACCTTATGCAAGAATGTACGCATATGAATAAGAGATAATCATATATAATGAATATGGACAGAGAGATGACCATGCATGTGTTTATGTATGTATTTGTACAATGGATGATCCCTATGCAGGATATATGCCTATAGGTACTATGACCACAGACCGAACATGTAATACGTAATCAAAATAATCATCATGCCCAAATAAGCATCAAAAGACAAATTATATTATTTAACACGGGTAAGGAAACTCAAGTAGTCATACCTCTATTTATGGCGTGACACAAGAATAACAAGCACTGATGTGTATTCATAATGTACGCGTGACTAAGTCCAAATCAAGTATATCAATTATCTCAATAATGATTCATCATGTCTAAAATAAAGTACAATTAACCTAAACATTATATCTAGTATTGCTTATTGTGCTCACGTAGTTGTCGACCAAATAAAGCGCAGAACACATAGAACACACAACCAAACAAGGTATAACGTAATATCGGATCTGCCCCGGGCATAAATAACCATGGAACATGCATATATGCTCGTCACCTCCTTTATACAGCACCCCCTCATGAGGCATACAATATCATTTATTAATAGAAAACCCTCAACCCAAAGTTAGGCAAGGCACTTACCTCATCCGAGTTAGTCCAAAGCTCCAAAATTACTTTTCCTTGAGAAACTAACTCCAACCGGCTTGAATCTAACATGGAATCATCGAAGGAAGTCAACCAATGTCATTGGAAGCAGTCCCAATCAATAAAGCTTCTATATTTTTAGAATTTCCAAGAAGACAAAAAAGGTGAACTGGGCCCCCAAGCCCGAAATTTGGATCCAATACCAAATCCCGTTGAACCATAATGTGTCGAGTCTAAATATGAATTCAAAAATTGAGTCCAAATCGACCCTCGAATACCCAAAGTATAATCTCTTATGTTCATACAAAAAACTCCTAATTTCTGCATTTTAATTCTTTATTTTAGGGTTTAGAAATCCAAGTGGATTCTTGAAATATAATCATAAATGAGTAAGAATCACTTATCCTATAGTCTTGTATGAACATCTGCTTGAAAAATCGCCCCTATCAAAGTATATGGTTCAAAATATGAGACAATGAGCTCAAAATCCCGAGAAACAAGCTCAAAATATTACCAGGCAAACCCTTCTTTGCAAACACGACAAGACCCTTGTGTTCGCGATGAAGAACTATGCCGCCCTCCATTCTTTCTTCGCATTTGCGGGACCTACTCCGTGAATGTGTAGAGAAAATATTGCCCCCAGCCAAAACCTTCTATGCTTTTGCGACACAACTTTCGCAATTTTATAAGCCAACAGACCATTCCTCTTCGCGAACGTAGTCAACCACTCGTTGACGTGTCATAATGTAATATCCAATCTTAAGGATCATAATGAAACCTAGTCTCTAATACTAGGTAAGCATATCACATGATGTGATAAATAGAATATAGCAACTTAAATATTAAATAAAAGATTGAAAATACATAACATAGTCGTAAAGTGAATACAACAACTGAATCCCAAAACCCGGTGATACTAAGTCATAAGCTCTACAAGAAGTACATAACAAGTCTCAAAGTATACATCAATATTTGGATTACATAATACGTAATAAAGCAGCTAAAAAAGGTAACTCTGAGGCCTGTGAGCGGGTCAATAAGTATACCTTGAAGTCTCCAACATCTCAGAATTAATAATGACATGCACACTCTAATGTACCTGGATGTGTAAAAAATAGTGCATAAGCGTTGTATGAGTACATTACAATTAGTACCTAGTAAGTATCAAGGTTGATGTCGGTGGAGTAGTGAGGAGGTTCAAGTTGAGACACTTATTAGTCAGATAATCTGTGGAGAATATCAATATAAAATTGACCAATTATGCATAATAGAATAAATATCAATAACGAATAGGGGATGAGATAACAGGGAAAATTAATCAACTCCTCGTAAAAACACAAAGTGAAATCATTTAAGGAAACAAGGATATGTTAAAATCATCAACTCGTTCCAATACAATAATAACATCAAGGATCACCCCGAAAATACCACATAACATAATCAACAAGCCACCCTTATGACGCCATATAAGCTTCACAATAAAATACTTTCCCTTAAATAGATACACGTGTATAAGGCCCCTTATGTCGCCGCATGCGCATCACAATTAAGTATTCCTTTATTTGCAACACGCGCATAAGACCCCTTATCTCTCCGCATGTGCATTTATAAACACCCCTGTTATGTCACCACATGCGCATCTCGCAGCCCTTATTATCCATACAATAATAATTACCCGCACAACACGTACACATGTGCCACAACAACAATACCAAATTCACCACAAGATATAGCCCACAGCTCAGCAACATAGAGTAAAAAAATCCATAACAATCACATAAGGGTGCGGGGAGTGAACAACAATATAACATGTTTTATATAATAAACAAACTCAATTCAAGGAATATTAACAACCTAAGGTCTAATATGGTCAAATATCGCACATACGCTCGTCACCTCATGTACACATCGCTTGACATAGCACATTTAATGCAAAAATCAGACCAATTCCTAAGTAAAATTTCTCCCAGACAAATTTAGGCAAGATACTTATCTCTGATAAGCTAAGTCAATACTCTAAATAGACGTGTTACAACCTCCATATGGATCGAATCTATCCAAAATAACTTAGATATATCAATAAAAGCCATGGAAACAAGCCCAACTGATAAAGCTAAGATCATGATTCAATTATACAAAGTCAATCTAAAATGTCAAGCTCGAACACATATCCCGAAAGTCGAACAAACTCACAAGTTCCGAGCAACCATTTCAATATGAGTCCAAATATATGTGTTTCATCCAAATCCGACCTAAAATCAACCCTAAAATCATCAATTTTTACTCCTAAACCCAAGTCTCTTATGTACCTCATTTTCAAGAATATGACCGAAGGAAGATATTAGAATCTGAGTGACGAACAACATCTAAGTCCTCACGCTTCGAACTCAAACGATAGGGGGACTATATGATGAATGTAGATAGCATAGGAAGTTTAGTGCAAGATGATTCAAGACTGGTGTACTTCCTAAGCGTTTGTAAAGTCTACAACGACTTCAACAAGTTCTGGCCTAAAATAATATAGTTATAAAAGATTCAATCCTGAAGGAATAATTATAGCTTCTAAAGATACTTAAAACATGTGGAAACAATTAAAGAAAAATGTATTTCCCAGGTGGAACAAAGAATTTCCAAAACATTTATAATTGAAATATAGTAAAATAATATATCGTATTACCATAAAAAATAATTGTATTATTATTGTATCTCGGCCCTGAATTCTCACCTTAGGATGTCGTAATGGCATCTAATCTCTAAGACTAGGTTGTCACTATCGCGCCCCCTTTTTCCTCGCAGAGATCGGGTTCAGAACATTTTGGATTGACGCAACTCTTTCATTTTGGGAAAGGGGTTTGCGTTTTTGAGAGTCGCCACCTAACGATTTTTAAGGTGCGTTAGGGCACCTAAAGGGGTGCATTTACAACTACGTTATTAACCAGAGATAGGGTAAGGGCTTGAAATTATCCCAAGGGGAAGGTGTTAGGCACCCCTCGGGATCCACAAGTGTGGTTCCCGACCAAATAGCTTTTGTGAATTTGTACGATTTAGCAAACAAACTCATAAAGGCTCAAATATAGGGGATTTATGTCCTTAAGCATGCAAAGTGTTTAAAAACAGTTTTATAATGGTTAAATTTTGAAAAGAGTTTCAATATAGACATTTAAAGTAAAGGAGATCCTAGGTTTGTAAAATTATGGATCATATCAATGCAATACCCGGTATGACACTCCTCAGAGAGGGGCTACACATAGTATTAGTGCATCGGTCATCATGTCCATATTCTACCCTTTCCCACCCCGTGAAGGTAACTAAAGCGCGTGTTGGTCACGAGCTCTATTGCGTGCTGTTACCCGCCCCTTCCTATCAGTCTCGGAGGAGGTTAGGACTACTATCGTAAAAGGGAGGTACTAGGCAGACCCTCAGGTTTGAAAGGTAAAATTCTAAGGCAACAAGTAAATAACATATATGACTGCAGTAGATGGGAACACATAGGAGCACAAGAGGCTCATATTTACCTCCGCAGATAAGGCACATAATCAGCACGACTCAAACACAAGTAAGGACAGTGTTTTAATTCAAGACCTAAGGTATGGTGTCTAAGTGAGTTTAGCATCTACACAGATAGGCAGACCTGTCTTATTATTCAGGAAAGGGTCCTAATCAATTTTCCTACTGGTTGTAGCATGCTGGTGGTTAAACATGATCATAAAGACAGATCTAGTTTTTATTTACTTGATTACCTAAGGCTTTCTTAGGCGTAAAATATGCAATAATTATTCAGATTTGTTGATGATTCCAGATTATTATAGCTAATAGCATGATTCTAGATGTTGCAGATGTTCAGGGACCAATTACCAGAGTGTTTAGAACAGGAGGGCTATTTTAGATATCTGTGTTTAGGCTAAGGGTAATCAAATGGGTACGATCTTATAACAAGATTTCTAATGCAGCATGATGCATGATGACTTAAACAGGATTTCTAAATTCACATAGAATCACAACATTATGCACAGTTTCGGAAATAGCGTAGATGATAGTTTTTAATATTGTTTACCTAGAAACACGATCTCTTAGTGATTGCAGTTTGTTAACGTTATTATTTTCTCTATAGGCAGGATTTGTAAGTATACCACAAGATTACAACATTATTAGAGCATGGTTTGTAATAGATTCATGTCAACGTTTAATCTTAGAGCATGGCTTTCTAAGTGATAAAAATAATGACACAATGAGATGCCGAAACAATAAACATGGGACCTAAGAAGCAAGATATCTAAAATGAGTCCTACACAGGATTTCTATTGCGCAGGCAGAGAAATAAGACGGAAAGCAGGATTTTTACCCTTTTAGCAACTATGGCATGCATATTATCCCTTTCCCCTTTTTACTATCCATCCCCAAGAGTTGTTTACAAATTATTACAGGCCAATGAATAAATTACATAATTGAATGATGGAAAATAAGAAGCTTATTCTATAGGGAGCCTTCAATTAGGCCCAAATCCTCCAAACTTCATTTCCATATGGTATTTCAAAGCCTTTCATAATCCGGGTGTGTCAAAGTTTCCTAAGGACCTCAAGGGCTCCCGGGAAATGCTCACACCCAAACTTAATAACCAAGAATTGACCATGTGCGGTGTGGAAGTACCAGCCTTAGTATGTCAGAGTTCAGAGGGAGCTTAGAGGTCCCAAAGCAGTTCTCACACTGAGAGGGCAGAACTTAAGGGTCTAGGAAAAAAGTGAAGTGCAGGAGATAGGTTTGAGAAGGTTTTGACAAGAAACAATACTGGATTGATTCAGTAAGTAAAGAAGTTTTCTGGAAAAAAAAAGGATTGATCAGTAGTAAAACAGCTCGAACATAATGTAAACATCTTTTGGGAAAAAGTGGCAAACAACCGGCATCATTCAAATATAGATTTCACTCAGGGATAGTGGGAATTGGGGACACAAAAAAAGAGATTAGGATACCAGTTATTGTTAAAGAGTATCATAGACTGGTATTGAACCTAAACAGTCAACCATACAGTGGTCACCAAGAGTTCATGCCAAGAACTAAACAGGGAGAGGACGACACACATAATCACACATAGGTTCAGCAAATGTTGGATGCTTATGATCACATGGGACTAGGTAACACATAGTGCAATTGTAGTACATTAGGGATCACAGAAGACATAAGAATATTACATTAAAACATATAGGGGTAGAACACATGCTGAGGCTAAAGGGAAAGGTAAAACATATAAACAAGTTGCAAGTAGGACAACAAAACCACAAGTAGAAGCAAGTTAGGAATAATCTGAATTGAAATACCCAAAGAAACATATTGTTTTTGGAACTTTTAAATGTAAATTGGAAGCGTACCAGTTGAAGATAGCACATATAGAGTAAGGAGTAAGCAAATAGAATGACTAGTCTTGGTTTTCAGCCGACTAGTAACAACAAGCAATCAAGAGAAGAGCAGTAGAATGTGTGTGTAAGTAAGAGAGAGTAGAAAAGATGTCCCCCTATGCTAGTGAGAGTAGAGGCATTTATAGTAAAAACAGGTCGGAGAAATAAGGTAAGAAGCACTAATTTAACAGAGTTTTAGGAAGAACCCCAATTAGAATCAATTAAAGAACAAGACTCCCTTTAATCAGGGTGTCATAGTTCAAACAGATACAAATTGTATTAAACAAGGAAAAGAATCAATTACAAGACTGCTTTTATCATATTAAGAGTAGTAAAAGCATGTGGCATGTAATAAAGACTAAATGCAGAATATTTCAAGTAAGGAAAGTATATGTCAAATAATTAACGGCATATTTGTGCCCATAAATAACGTGGAGCACAATTAATTCTGAAAATTGGTTCAAAGAATCACGAATGAGATCATTACTAACTAAGGAATGTATCACACAAAAAGGGAAATAATTCGAAAATCAATAGATAGTTATAAGGAAAATACATAAAATTATAGATTCGATACTGCAGCTTTACGAAAAATGCACAGAACTAGTAATCAATAAAACGAATAATCAGACTTATTAGTCGATAAATAGCATGTGTTGAACTAAAAAAATGAGAGAAACCCTAAGCAAGAGTTAAAAGAACAGTAGAGATTCAGAAAACCTTAGCAACAAATCAGAGCAAGAAGCATAGAACATATATGGCATTCGTGAAAATCCAGAAAGTTCATGAGGGACAATCAAACAATATTGCAAACAGATTCAAACTTTCAAATAGAACCCAGAGGTATTAGGGTTTCTTAACTAAAATGAATCGAACAAAAGAAAAGACTCGGGTGAATTTAAACATGCTAGAAATCACAAAGTAATTGCTAAAATTCGAAAATAAATCGTTTTGCAAGAGGGTTTTGAAACCCTTGTTAGGAAAATGAGGAAATCGTTATAAATCAAAGAAATCTTTTGAGGAAAACATATGCGAACCTTGAAAGACGCATGGATCCATCACAGATCTAAAACGATCGGAGGATTTAAAGCTAGGGTTTCGTAGAGACAAACCAAAGAAACGGAGAAAAGTCCTAAGAACCACTAGTCCTAGCCGGAAACAAAGGAACCTTACTAGGACGGCCGGAGAATAGCATGAGAGGTCATGGAAGATGAGTGAGCCGCTTCAGGTTCTCTTGAGGCCCTCAGGGTAATGATAATCCGGCATGGAAGGAGAGCCACAGGATGGGTGTGGTGGTGAGACCACCATGGTCATCGGCAAAGTAACGGCAGACGAGGACTACAGCGGCTCTAGAAGAGAGCATTTGAGAGAGATGAGAGCATGAGGGGCGGAGAGAATGAGAGGGGGGAAGGGTAGTTTTAGGGTTTATTTTAGGTAACAACTAATCTGGACCGTTGATCTTAATTGATCAACGGCTCAGATTATTCATGGGGTCGGGCCGGGTAGATATTTTGGGTCTGGGTTAGGTGAATAGAGTTAATTAAATCATATGGGTTGGGGTTTAATTTGGGCTATATTTTAAAATAAAAGTGGACAGTTGTTAAATACCCATTAAAATTAGATAAATAATTAATAAAAATATCTAATAATTACATAAAAAATGAGATTAAGGATAAATAAATAAAATTAATGTAATTAGACAATATTAAAATATAAAATGACCAATTATTGATTTAAATAGTATAAAATGTATAATTAGGCTATAATTGCAAAATTACTGTAAGTATAGCTAAATAATGCTAAATTGGCTAATTTACAAAATAATTGAATCCTAATAGGATTAAAATAATATATTGAGCTGGGAAATATATTGAAATCATTTGTAATGTAACTTATGAATAATTATTGAATATGAAGTACTGACTAAATAGGAAAATAAATTGATAAAAATATGGAAAAATTATGGAAAAGTACCAATTATTATAAAAAGCGATTTTGAAGGTGTATATGCTAGTTTAAAAAATAATTTGAGGAAAAATAGGGTATCAACAGTCACGCCCCAAATCCAAAGAGGCGTGGCCGGCACCTGTTGCCATACTTGGCCCCAGCGTACCACTCTATAATTGTGAACTCTGGAGGGGTAACCCTCAACTTAGGACGATGAAGCCACATTCTGAATCATCTGAAAATAACATTTACAACCAGTAATACCAAACTAAACATCTACATAGGGTTGGTAAAACACAATACTGATATAAAACAATGTACAAGACTCAACTACAAGCCTCCGGGGTTAACTGAACTATATCATGGTCGGGACAGGGTCTCGACCTACCCATCGAACTTGTATTCTTAAAATGGACTCCAAGGTATTGACTCGGTAACTCCGAGGAAGTGGAGTTTACCAACCAAGCTGATGTTTGACTTTGTCTACTGGGAAGGTCTATCCAGCTATCTATCAGGACTTGTAGGCATGAAATGCAATGTCCCCAACAAAAGGGACGTCAATACGAAATAATATACCGCGTATGTAAGGCAATTGTCACGACCCAACATCTTAACTCAGGTCGTGATTGCGCCCAACAACGGGGTCAGGCAAGCCAACACTCAATTTACTAAGTTTCCCTTCTTTTTGATTAAACATCTTAACAGATATAAATTTTTAAAGCTTAGAACATTAACCAAAAAGGGTAATTAACCAGTTTTTTTTAACCAAAAAGCAGTCATAAGGAGGCGTGAGCCAATATATATACAGACAATAATCCATTTTAACTACCACGTGTGTGCCAGGAACTAATGTCACAAGTCCTACGGGCATACTAAGAGAAGATACAAAAGCCATAATATACAGACCCACTGTCTGAAGAAATAGACGGGAAATAAGCAAAAGAAACTCCATGGTGTTGCCGAGGTTCGTCAGGAGAAGTAGCTCACCGTGAAGTCAGGTCCACTGTAATCAGAATCTAGCTCCGGTCTGATAACCAGAAGCAACAGCCTCAAAACCTGTACAATTAAGTACAGAAGCGTAGCTTGAGTACATAAATAAATATGTACCCAGTGAGTAACCCGTCTAATCTCGAAGAAGTAGTGACGAGAGGTCGACTTGACACTTACTAAGGCCCAACAATATAATTTAACAGAATATGATGAAACTGGTAGGCATATGAAGGTAGTAAAGCAGCAACATTAAAGGCACTGAATTCCAAAGAAACACTGAAAGTAAATAAACAATTACTACTTCATTTTCCACCAAATATCTGTAATATCAATATCCATGAAGTCATCAACACTTTATCATGCACATACAGGATAAGGAAAACCGGCCTGAGCCATAAAAATAAAATAATCATATATGTGGACTGCCGAGGATCGAACGGCCCGAACCAAAAGTGCATCCTTGCCAGGAAATAGTCATATCTATGTAGTGCCGAGGGTCGATCGTGTCACGCCCCAGAATCGAAGGACGAGACCGGTGCCTAACCGGATGAACCTAGTCAAGCGGACATGGATTTCTTTTCCTGCCCAACGTATTACCTAGCATTCATACATACATTATTTCATGTGAGTTAGCCGAATTTAGGTTCAAAGTACATTTTACAACATAATTCTGTTTTTCCTCTTTTAGCATTTCAACGATTGATATCCAAACATACAAGGTACAAACATAAGTTCCTAATATGAACCACGGTTTCCGAGTACGTACAGCTACTACCCAAACATACATATATACACCCACATCATGTCTACGGAGCCTCTACGAATACTAGGGATTTTACATAACCTGCTGGTGACAAGGCCCCAGCTATACCTTTACAACATAAGCAAAAGAATGTGGTTTAATCCACACACGACCGCGAGGAGAAGAGGGATCACCACAACTGCTGAGGAGATGAAAATGAGGCATCACTAACGGCGGGCTGAGCTACCTGCTATGGAACCACCTATATCCATATAACAGATGTAGCGCCCCCGGCAAAAGGGACGTTAGTACTCTGGAATAGTACTAGTATGTATGAACAAACTTTACCCCAAGTACAATCAAGCAGTACATAGATAAGAGTCAGTTAATAGAATCCAACAAGCATTGCACAGAAATCGAAATAACCAAAATCAAGAGTTTCACTGATTCCCCTTTTCTTTTTCAACACCTCCATATTCAATAGTCTCATAGATTTTTATTTCAATAGTGATAATGATCACATTCCATCCTTATTACCTCGGCCACCCTTATTACCTCGACCACCCTTATCACATTCTCTCATCCTTATTACCTCATCCACCCTTATTACTCTGTGTTGCGGCGTGCAACCCGATCCCACCGGACAATCAACAATCACCACCAATTTAAATCACAAGGATCTTCATCATGAAGAACATAAGTTCATATCAACCAACAACTATGTGAAGTCAAGGCACACTGATCATTACCAATCAGTAATTCATATATGGTGTTGCCACAATCATTTAACTCAATAAAATCAGTCCATATTCACATTCATCATTCGCTACACATTTTTATCCCTTTGATACGTTCAACAATGCATTTAATAGCAACATCAACCAACAATTCAATCACAAAGATTCTCATCATCAAGGATATTCATTCGTAACAAGCAAATAACCATATGAAATCACGACCACAGAAATCTTTATCCAACAATGAATCATATACAATATGCCATCAACATAAAGCTCAATTAGTCATCCACGTTTCCTTTCCATTATTTACTACACAACATTTATCACTTAGATACGTTCAACAATTGGATTCGTTATCATTTCTTTCGTTTGGTAGTACATCCTTTCATACTGGGGTATTCAACAGTTAACGAGCTTTGCACGTGATAGGGTAATCACAAGTAATCACCATTTTCACAACCTCACATAGCATGGTGGTATGGCAATCAGCTAGGACAATCAGAGAATAGTATCTTACGTCTCAACACATTAGAACAATCAATTCACATAATCTCAAACAACGTACACATACCATATGCTCGAACACCAACAAGAAGATTCTACAAAGGTTAAAATTAGCAATACATACGTTGTGTCAAATTTCCCCTTTTTAATTTCCATCAGAAATCACCGGACCGTCAAGCAACGTCAATCTAATTCATAATGCAACACATTCACCTTAGAATTGGGAATCATGAACACAATTCGAACTCGCTTAGGCATTTTATCGAATGCTATATGACCCCTTAGATTTCTAACCCCTTATTTGTTAATATTAACCCTAACCCACTTCCTTTTACTAGATTGCGACAATTAATGGACATGCATGCAAGGTTCTTCTCTTTTATCTTCAAGAACTTCTTTAGGGGAGTTCTACTTATTAACCAAAGTCTGTAAAGTTAAGGGAAAGGGGGTGGGGACTTACCTCTTTAAGTGAAGAAGACAATGATTCGAAAATTCCTGGGCTTGAGTGATTGTGGAAAACCAAATGGATGATGTTGAAACCCCTTTCTCTCCAGAACTCTTTTTTTCTCTCTCTATTCTTAGTTAGAAAATGGTTAAAAATGAAGGGGAGGGGTGTTTTATTTAACAGGGGGTCAGGTTTTAAAATTAGAAATTAGGAGCCCCAACAACGGAAGGCGGTCAGGAATGCGATTGCATTCCTGACATGCGGCCCGCAGACCGGTCGCAGAATGGCCCTCAAGATGGGCACAAACTAAAAACACACTGAGCAGGTATGCGACCACTATGCGGTCCGCATACACATTATGTGATCGCATAGTGCGTCGCATAACCTCCCTCACCAAAAACCAATGGGCAAGAATGCGACAACTATGCGGTCGTTTGCAAGAAGCTACCTGAACTATCGGAACTCGATTCCGAGGTCGTTTGCGTAAAATGTTGACCGAAGTCAAACATGGCAAAAAAGGCCAACCTTAAGGAACTAAGTGTTCCTATACCACTCTAAACACTTCCGAATCCCAAACCAGCCGCCCCTGCAAGTCATAAATCACAATAAGCCGCTATGGTAGGTTTCATTTAGGGGAACGGGGTTCGAACACAAAACGACCGGTCGGGTCATTACATTCTCCACCTCTTAAACAAATGTTCATCCTCGAACGGGTCTAGAATCATACCTGAAGTGCTGAATAAGTGCGGATATCTTCTCCGCATGTCCTCTTCGGACTCCCAAGTTGCCTCCTCGACTGGTTGGCCTCTCCACTGGACCTTTACGACAGAAACTCTCTTGGATCTCAACTGGCGATCCTGTCTATAAACAATAGCAACTGGCTCCTCCTTATAGCCCAACCTCTCATCCAACTGAATAGTGCTGAAATCAACCACGTGAGAGAAGTCGGTGTGGTACCTCCGGAGCATGGATACATGAAAAACCGGATGAACTCCTGATAGGCTGGGAGGTAAAGCTAGCTCATAAGCATCCTCCCCAACACGCCTCAACACCTCGAAGGGACCTATAAACCTCGGGCTCAGCTTGCCCTTCTCCCCGAATCTCATAATACCCTTCGTCGACGAGACCTTCAATAGAACCTTGTCTCCCTCCATAATTGATACATCATGCGCCCTCTGATCCACGTAACTCTTCTGTCTAGACTGTGTTGTGCGGAGCCTCTCTTGAATCAACTTCACCCTCTCCAAATCATCCCTCACATGGAGCCATCTCGATGCTGGACTGATAACTATTATTCTAAGCAAACTCGGCCAAAGGCAAGAACTGGTCCCACTGACCTCCGAAGTCAATCACACATGCCTTGAGCATGTCCTCCAATATGTGAACTGTACGCTCTGACTGGCCATTAGTCTGAGGGTGAAATGTTGTGCTGAGATCTATCTGGGTGCCTAACCCAATGTGCAATGCTCTCTAGAAGTGCGAGGTGAACTTAGGACCTTAGTCTGATATAATTGACACCGGCACACCGTGCAACCGGACTATCTCCTAAATGTAGAGTTGGGTCAACCTCTCAGAAGTATAAGTAGTAGCTACAGGAATGAAATGCGTCGATTTGGTCAATCCATCCACAATGACCCAAACCGCGTCAACCTTCCGCAAAGTTCGAGGCAAACCAACCACGAAGTCCATAGTGATGCGCTCCCACTTCCACTTAGGAATGGGTATCTACTGAAGTAGGCCTCCTGGCCTCTGGTGCTCATACTTAACCTGCTGGCAATTAAGACACCTAGCCACATACTCCACAATGTCCCTCTTCATCCGCTTCCACCAGTAATGCTGCTTCAAATCACGATACATCTTCGTAGCACCATGATGAACATAATACCGAGAACTGTGTGGCTCCTCTAGAATCCTCCCTCTAAGGCCATCGACATTAGGAACACATAAACGGCCCTGAAGTCTCAGAACACCATCCTCGCCAATACTAACCTCCTTGGCCGTGAATCACTGTCTCCCTAAGCTCTGCTACGTACAGATCATCAAACTGTCAAGCCTTAATCTCTCCCAATAACGAAGACTGAGCAACCACATGTGCTAAAACTCGACGAGGCTCTGAAAGGTATAATCTCACCAGGCGATTAGCCAAGGACTGAATGTCCAAAGCTAGAGGTCTCTCCTCTGTTGCAATATAAGCCAAGCTACCCATACTCTCTGTCTTCCTGCTTAAGGCATCTGCTACCACATTTTCCTTGCCCGGATGATAAAGAATGGTGATATCATAATCCTTTGACAACTCAAGCCATCTGCGCTGCCTCAAATTAAGATCCCTCTACTTGAATAAGTGCTGCAAGCTGCAGTGGTCTGTATAAACCTCACAGGACACTCCATACAAGTAACTCCTCCAAATCTAAAGAGCATGGACAATCGCCACCAACTCTAAATCGTGCACTAGGTAGTTCTTCTCATGAACCTTCAGCTGGCGCGAAGCATAAGCAATAACTCTCTCTTCCTGCATCAATACACACCCCAAGCCAACGCGTGAGGCGTCACAATATACTGTATACATCCCAGAACCTGAAGGCAATACCAAAACTGGTGCTGAAGTCAATGCTGCATTGAGCTTATGAAAGCTCGCCTCACACTCGTCGGACCACCGGAACGGGGCATTCTTCTTTGTCAATCTAATCAATGGGGATACAATAGAAGAAAACCCCTCAACAAATCGGCGGTAATAGCCTGCTAGACCAAAGAAACTTCTGATCTCTGTAGCTGAAGTAGGACGCGACCAACTCTGAACTGCCTCAATCTTTTGAGGATCAACCTTGATACCCTCTCCGGATACCACATGCCCCAATAATGCTACGGAATCCAACCATAACTCACACTTGGAGAACTTAGCATATAGCTTCTGCTCCCGCAAAGTCTAGAGCACAACTCTCAAATGATGCTCGTGCTCCCCCAGGCTACGTGAGTAAATCAAGATGTCATCAATAAAGACAATGAAGAAGGAATCAATATACGGCCTGAACACCCTATTCATCAAGTCCATGAATGCTGATGGGGCATTAGTCAAGCCAAAGGAGATCACCAGAAACTCATAATGGCCATATCTTGTACGAAAAGCAGTCTTCGGAACATCTGAGGCCCGAATCTTCAACTGATGATATCCCGATCTCATATCAATCTTAGAGAACACCCGAGCACCCTGCAACTGGTCAAACAAATCATCGATGTGTGGCAAAGGATACTTGTTCTTAATGGTCACCTAGTTCAACTGGCAGTAATTAATACTCATCCGCACAGACCCGTCCTTCTTCGTCACGAATAGAACTAGAGAACCCCATGGCGATACACACGGCCTGATAAACCCCTTAGCTAATAGCTCCTCAAGCTACTCCTTCAACTCCTTCAACTTCTTCGGAGCCATACGGTACGGAGGAATAGATATAGGCTGGGTGTCTGGAGCTACATCAATACAGAAATCAATATCTCGATCAGGAGGCATGCTAGGAAGGTCTGAAAAAAATACATCAGCAAACTCCTGAACAACTGGCACTGAATCAATCGTCGGAGACTTAGCGGTGGTGTCCCGCACATAAGCAAGATAGGTTAGAAAACCTTTCTCGACCATATGTCGAGCCTTCATGAATGAAATAACCCCGGATTGCTGCACTAACTGACGAACCTCTCCACTCCAGCCTAGGCGACTCGGGCATGGCTAAAGTAACTGTCTTGGCATGGCAATCTAGCACGGCATGATAAGGAGATAGACAATTCATGCCTAAAATAACCTCGAAATCAACCATATCGAACAATAAAAGGTCCGCTCTGGTCTCGAATCCACAAAATGTAACCACACAGGACCGGTAAACCCAGTCTACCACCACAGAATCACCCACAGGAGTGGACACATATATAGGGGAACCTAAGGACTCAGGAGGAACATCCAGAACATGAGAAAATAATGCTGAAACATATGAATAGGTGGATCCTAGATCAAATAATACTGAAGCCTCTCTACCACATACTGAGATAATACCTGTGATCATAGCGTTTGAGGCCACTGCATCTGATCTGGCCAGTATAACATAGAATGTGGCTGGAGCACCGGAAGACTGAGACCCACCAGAGCGAACAGGAGCTAACTGATCTCCCCCTGACTGGCCTCCACCTCTAGGACGACCCCTGCCGACATGTCCTCCACCTCTAGGTGGCAGAACTTATGGTACTGGACCTATAGGCTGATAACCCTTCTGCACTGCCTTGCCCCAAAGACTGGGGCAATATCTCTGCATATGACCCAGATCCTCACACTCATAGCAACCTCTAGGTACCATAGCCTGCTGCCCTGATGGAGAACCCTGAATTGACGGAAAGCGATGTGCACCCTCTGACATAGCACTGAAGTAGGGGCTGGAGGATCTCTACTGACTGGAATAACAACTGGGTGAACTCTGAATGGCTGGAGGACGGTAGGAACGCTCTGGCTTAGCGCTGAAATGAGCCCTTGCTGGAACACCTCGGGGAGGTGGTGGAGGTACTGAATATGAAGGCCTGGTGGGTCGGCCATTGCTAAACTGACCCCTGCCCCTAGCTGGGGCACCTCTGAAATCTCCAGAGAATCTAGCCCTCTTGTCCTACTGCCCGTGCTCCCTGCTCCTCAACCGATACCCCTCAATCCGATGAGCTATCTCGACCACAAAATGGTAGGGAGTACCCATCTCCACCTCTCGGGCCATGGTGGCCCTAATACCTGGATGCAACCCAGCCACAAATCTCCGCACTCTCTCGGCCTCAGTAGGTAGTATCATGAGTGCATGGCGAGACAACTCTGAAAATCTGGCCTCATAATATGCCACTGACATATGTCCCTGCTCTAGCTACTCAAACTAATACCGCATCTCTTCCTTCTCAGAGGGTGGAATATATCTGTCCAGAAACATCCGAGTGAACTTCTCTCAAGTGACAGGAGGAGAATCTGCTGGCCTGCTAAAAATATAGGACTGCCACCACCTGCGAGCTCTGCCCTCCAACTGAAAGGTAGTAAAATCCACTCCATGGGACTCTAGTATCCTCATGTTGTGCAGTTTGTCCCTGTACCTGTAAATGAATTCCTAGGCATCCTCGCTTCGCTCACCCCCGAAGAGTGGGGGGCTGAAATTGAGTCCATCTATCCAATAACTTATGCGGATCACCGTCCGCAGCTGGTCTAGGCTCAAGTGTTGCTACCACAGGCTGGACTCCACCCACGGGCAGTGTACCCGAGGTATGATGTAATGCTGCTGTCTGACCTGCAGCCTGGGCAGTGGGGGTTTGGACTTCCCCTCCCTCCTGAGAAGTATCAGGATCTGCAGGAAATAAACCAGCCTAGGATATAGTGACCATAAATCTCATCATACGGCCCATGACCTCCTGGAACCCTTGCGCCGTCATGAAGTCCACTGGAGGAGGATCTGCTGGAGGCACTTTGTCCTGCTCCTCTATGATAGGGTCCTCTAGTGGTGGCAAAACTGGAATCGCTATGGGACGCCCTCATCCCCTACCTCGGGCCGGTGCCCTCCCCCAGCCTCGGACGGCGGGGGTAGCGGCATCTCCCGGGTCTGGAACATCGGATGTGCGCGTCCTCACCATCTGTGAGAGAATAGAAGAATGAGTCTTTAGTACACCATCAACTGCACGATAGAATATGAATAAAGAGAGGTTTCCTAAGACCCTATAGCCTCCTGAAAATAAGTACAGACGTCTCCGTACCGATCCGCAAGACTCTACTAGGACTGCTCGTGACCCGTGAGACCTACGTGAACCTAGTGCTCTGATACCATGCTGTCACGACCCAACATCCTAACTCAGGTCGTGATGGCTCCCAATAGAGGGGTCAGACTAGCCAACACTCAATTTACTAAGTTTCCCTTCTTTCTGATTAAACATCTCAACATATATCAAGTTTATAGATTAGAACATTAGCCGAAACGGATAATTAACCAATGTTTTTGAACCAAAGGCAGCATTAAAGACGCGTGAATCAATATATATGCAGACCATAATCCATTATAACTACCACGTGTGTGCCAGAAACTAGTGTCACAAGTCCTACGGGCATACTAACAGAATATACAAAAGACATAATATACAGTCCCCTTGTCTGAAGAAATAGATGGGAAATAAGCAAAAGAAACTACATGGTGCTACCAAGGATCGTCAGGAGAAGCAGATCACCGTGAAGTCAGGTCCACTGTAATTAGAATCTAGCTCTGGTCTGATAACCAGAAGCACCAGCCTCAGAACCTGTACAATTAAGTACAGAAGCGTAGCATGAGTACATAAATAAATATGTACCTAGTTAGTATCCCGTCTAATCTCGAAGAAGTAGTGACGAGAGGTCGACTTGACACTCACTAAGGCCCAACAATACAATTTAACAGAAATTGATGAAAGCGGTAGGCATGTGAAGGTAGTAAAGCAGCAACATTAAAGGCAGTGAAATCTAAAGAAACACTGAAAGTAAATAAACAATTACTACTTCATTTTTCCCCAAATATCTGTCAAATCAATATCCATGAAGTCATCGACATTTTATCATGCGCATACGGGATAAGGATAATCGGCCTGAGCCATAAAAATAAAATAATCATATTTGTGCACTGCCGCGGATCGAACGGTCGAACCAAAAGTGCATCCTTGCCAAAAAATAGTCATATCTATGCACTACCGAGGGTTGAACGGCCTGAACCAAAAGTGAATCTTTCAATCTCGTCGTGGCGTACGACCCGTCCCCATGAGAGTGGGGGGAATAACACTTTGCTCACGGAATATAAATTGCGAAGCGGTCACATGCACACACAATATTCCTTTAAAATTACTTTCCATAAACACTTCATTCCAATTATAAACTTCCATAAATCTCAGGGAAATAATACTACGTATAACATGAGGTCATGACATACAATTCATTACAAGGAAGAATATGAGGCATGATGTGGGCCTAACTACCCGGACATAACAATAATAGCCGCTACATATGGACTCTCGTCACTTTCTACGTACGTAGCCCCCACAAACATCAACACAAAGCATTTAGATTACCTATGGGGACAATTTCCTCTTACAAGGTTATAAAGGAGACTCACCTCGTGTCGAATCTACTCCCGGGGACAAGAATGCACCCGAAACTTCGAATTCGTCTCCCAAGGACTCGAAACTGATCAAACGTTGCGTAAATATATCAAATTATACTCAAACCATGGAATTCTCCTACTTATTTAGTCAATTCATCATTCTTGAAGAAATTCCAAAATTCACCCCCAGGCCCGCACGCTCGGATTCCAAAAATTCTCGAAGGAAACACTCACCCATAACCTAAGGATCATTAATATATTATTCGTACTTAATTTCATAGCCAATTTACAGGTAATACCCTAAATTCTCGAAAGCCTTAGGTTACTACCCAATTCCTTGATTTCCACTAATTTTAGTAGCTAATTCAACTAGTAATTCATGTATTAAACTAGTACTAGGGCAGAATTTACGTACCTCTTCAGTAGTTAGGTGGGTTGGCTCTTTCCAAGCTTCATAGGTCGACAATGGTGGAGAAAAAATGGAGAAAATGAACATTTCCCGTGTTTAAAAGAACACACTGCCTACAGTGGTTTCGCACTTGCGGCTCAAAGACCGCACCTGAGAGCAAGAGCTCACACCTGCAGAAAATGGGGCAAGGGCCAGGGCTCGCACCTGCGGGCAGGAGTCCGCACCTGCGGGAAAGGGCCCGCACCTGCGATGATTAGGCAGCCCACCTGGGGTTGCACCTGTGAGGCTGGGACCGCAGGAGCGGTCCCGCAGCTGTGACTGGGCAACCGCACCTGCAGTCACACCAGATCATGTGCACCAGCAACTGTTTCAGCTAGTTTTTGGCCTTGTTTGGTGCCCGAGAGGCACCTGGGCCCACCCAATCCCCCGTCAAAATAGACCAACAAGTCCCAAATCATAATACAGACTTGCTCGAGCCTTCGGAACACTCAAAACAACACTAAAACTCAAAATCACACCTCAAAACCCCTAGAATCAAAACTTAAGAACTTCTACTTCTTAAATTAGATATCAATGCGTCGAACCGACCTATACTACTCGGAATGACAGCAAATTTTGCAGGCAAGTCATAAATGACATAACGGAACTCGAAATTCTGTTCGGACCGCGATAACACAAAAACACATTCCAAACCAAAATATGAACTTAAGGAAACTCTTATTTTGATATTGGGTGCCGAAACGCCCCTGGGTCATCCAAACTCCATTCCAAACATACGCCCAAGTATGAAATCATCATACGAAGCTACCGGAACTCGTTTGCGAGGTTGTTTGCTCTAAATGTTGACCGAAGTCAAACTTGGCCAAAACGGCCAACCTTAAGGAACTAAGTGTTCCTATACCACTCTAAACACTTTCGAATCTCAGACCACCTTCCCCCGCAAGTCATAAATCACAATAAGATGCTATGGAAAGTTTCATTTAGGGGAACGGGGTCCGATAACGTAAAATGACCGGTCGGGTCGTTACAACAATTAAATAACTGAAAGCTGAAACTGAATTGATAATATAATAATTGAAAGTACCTGGGAGTCAAATATAATTGAAGATATGCTTACCTGTTGATATTGACTCATCTCCCTTAATATAGTAAGTAAAATAGTTATCTGGCCCTATAATGCTCGGTATGTGTAATTGCTCTGCCGTAGTAGGCTCGCTCATAGGCTCTCGGCCATACTAGGCTCTGTATGTCGGCCATTCTGGGCTCGCTCATAGGCGCTCGGCCATAGTTGGCTCGGTATATAACTTACCATTTGATCAAAGGTTTCATAATAGGGGCATGCCCACCTATTAAAGCTCGGTGGTGGTGAAAATAATGTAATACTTTATATATATAATTCTCTGGTCTCTTGACTGAAAGAACAAAATACTTAAATGAATATAATATCCCAATAAGGGAGAATACTATAGCTTTTGAGACTAGGATAATGTACATAAATTTAGGAATAAGAACTTCTCTTTATGCCTCGTTATGAAATGCATGTAGTTACGGGATCATACAAAAAATGAAGGAAAGGTTTAGCCTTAACATACATTAACTCAGTTGACTCCTTAATTGTGATGACCCAAAATGTTCCTGAGTAAATCTAGCTAAATATGTGTTTCAAGGCTTCGAAAGCCTCCGTTAATCTCACCTCAATATGCGTGCGCAGTCTGGGCGTATAGTCGGGAAGCTTCTATGTGAAAATTTGATGAAAATGGAATTTTTGTAACAATTAAATGAATAAAGTTGACTTTGGTCAACATTTTTGGTAAACGGACCCGGACCCGTGATTTGACGGTCCCGGAGGGTCCGTAGGAAAATATGGGACTTGGACGTATGCCTGGAATTGAATTCCGAGACCCCAAGCCCGAAAAATGAATTTTTAAAGAAAATTGTTTTCTGAAAATAATAAAGGTTTTTGAAAATGAACTTTGATGTGAAAACCGTGTTACCAGGCCCGTATTATGGTTTCGGAGCCTGGAACAGGTTTAATATATGTTATGTGACTTACCTGTGAAATTTGGTGTAAAACGGACTTGAAATGACGTGATTCAGATCAAAATTGGAAAAATTAAGCTTTATGAAGTTTTGAGACACTTCTAAGAGTTTTGAGGTTTAATTCGATGATTTTGATGATCTCTTGGTGATTTAAATGCTGGAATAAGTCCGTAAGATGGTTTGGGAGTCGTGTGTGTTTTTGGTTTTGAGCCCCGAGGGCTCGGATGAGTTTCGGGTAGCTAACGGGGTGTGAAAAGGGAAACAAATCTAGTGTTTTGGCTCATTTTTTGGTGTCTGGTGTTTTCGTCTCTGCGATCGCAACCTTTGATCCGCGATCGCAGATGTCTGTCCAGGTCCCTTCCGCGATCGCATCCCTTCGACCCGCGATCGCATAGGGTCAGCTAAGCTCTATTCCGCGATCGCAACTCCTCTTCTGCGATCGCAGTGAGTTAGGACCAGACTCTCCGCGATCGCAGCCCCTTTCTTCCGATCGCAATGAACAAAATCGCCCAGTTAATTCTTTAAGTCAAAAACAGAATGTTATTACGGAATTTTTCATATTTCACCAATTTCTTCTTCTCCAAGACCGCGTAAGCGATTCCCAGGCCAATTCTTCCTCCATAGCCTCTTGGGTAAGTTTTTCTAACATCGATTTCTTCCATTTTTCTTCCATAATCACTAGAATCTAGGCCTAAATTTCTAAAATCAAGTAGAAATTAGGGGTTATGGGTAGAGTTAGGTTTTGGGGAATTTTGGGTAATTCAACCCTAATTTGGGGTCGAATTTCAAAACAAATTATATATTCTAACTCGTGGGGGTATGGGTGATATGGTTTTGGTCCGAGCCTCGTGTTTGGACCAAGTGGGCCCGGGGTCGAATTTTTGAAATTTTGGAAGAATGATATGAATTGTGTATTTAGGCTATGGGATTGTGTTATTGAGTTATTATTGATATACTTAAGTTAATTATGCCTAGATATTGTGGTTCCGGAGTTTAATTCAAAAGGAAAGGCGGTGTTAGAGGGTTGATTGCTATATTTTGGACCCGAGGTAAGTGTCTTGCCTAACTTTGGTGAGGGAATAGGTATTGTATGTTGTGTGCTAAGTATTCATCATGTTCAATGCATAGGTAAGGTGACGAGTACCTATGCATTGTGTGTACAGCATGCCCGTGAGTCTATTTAGATAAAAATGTTGTTATTACTTCCATGTTCGTTATATTATGAACTTGTCTCTACTTGGAAGTTGTTGTTTTTGGAAATCTTGGTTTATGATATATCGGTTCGATTGAAAACCCAACTGTTAAGGATATATTTGAAATGATTGGTTATAGCTGAGACCCTTGCCGGGCACTTGTTGTAAAAGATATTGATGGTTTCCCCTTGCCGGGTGATAATGAAATGTATTTCCACTATGCTATACATATTTGTCATTGTTTGGTGAGAAAGAGTATAAAGCACGAAGGGTGATGCCGTGCCATGATATTTGACTACATTGCATAGTGAGGAAGAGTGTAAAGCATGAAGGGTGATGTCGTGCCATGATTCACATTGATTATAAGCACAAAGGTTAATGTTGTGCCATGATTTACATTGATTATAAGCCCGAAGGTTAATGTCTTGCCATGATTTATATTGCCTTACAATATACATNGCACGAAGGTTAATGTCGTGCCATGATTTATATTGCCTTACATTGTACATTGCATTGTGAGGAAGAGAGTAAAAGCACGAAGGGTGATGCCGTGCCATGATTTATACTATTTCACATTATACATCGCATTGTGAGGAAGAGAGTAAAAGCACGAAGGGTGATGTCGTGCCATTATTTACATTTCTGGTACTTATACTTCTTTCGTTAGCTATTGTGTTAGATTTCCTCCCTTGTTTACTTATATATGTCAATTTAACTGCTTCATCTCACTTGTTCCCCTTTACTGCTCCCATATCCCATACTTGTCTGCCTATATTTTTCCTTGTTTGTCCATGCTTTGAGTTGTAAAATAGAACAGGTTAACGTTGTTGCTAAGTCTAGCCTCGTCACTACTTCGGTCGAGGTTAGGCTCGGCACTTACTCAGTACATGGGGTCGGTTGTACTGATGCTACACTGCACTTCTTAATGTTGTGCAGACCCCACATCCGGACCCAGTGGACCGCATTGAGGGAATCACCTTCAGTCCACCCAGAGCTTCAAGGTATACCCGCTGGCATTCGTGGGCCTTGGCGTCTCTCCTGCCTTTGGTTTCCTTATTGTCTTATCTTTTTTCCCAGTATCAAGACAATGATGTATTTCTTTTCAGACTATGTATTTAGCACTCTGTTTAGATAGTTTGTGAGTTGTGACACCCCGGTTTTGGGCTTATGCGACTTTATGTATTTTACCATTTCACTTTGCATTTTTGGATTTCTATTACGTTTCCGTTGTTAAAATTCTAAAGTGTCTCGTTACTTCTGTTAAGATTTTTAAAGGTATTTCCTTTACTACTGTTAAATTGGGTTGCAAATTTTAGATTACTTGTGCACGTTAGCTTGTCTAGCGTGTTCAACGTTAGACGCAGTCACGACCTAAAGGTGGGATTTCGAGTCGTGACATTAGTACCGACCAAGAAATTCTTCAAACAACTCAACTCAATCTTCCACATCATAAGAAGATTCAAAATCAGTGCTGAGTAAAGGCTAAGTCTGCATTTTAAACTAGTTGCTCGTTTACGTAAGTTTGGGTAGCATCTCCCCTATAACAAGACCCTCCTCCAATACTATATACCAACAACAACAAGAACACAACAATAACAACATATATGCATCATTTTGCAACCTTATCTCCATCACAATATACCACAAAACAGCACACACACACTAATCACTTCATACATAAAACGACAACCAAAGTAGTGTCAAACAACCTAAACAATGTAACAACAAACGACCAGCCCACCATTCCATGATTATGGGGTGTTTCTCCACAATGTTTATCCTCTAAAACTCCATCAAACATCAGCACAAGAGGCCAACACGAGTGGGCTACAAAACATTCCAATAAAAGTGAAATAAATCGAACTCACGAATTTATCACCGTCCCGTGAGTTCTAACTATTAGGAAAAGAATTTATCAAACTTTCTTGACATTTAAAAGATTAAACACAAAAAACAGGCTATTTCCTAAATACTAAGTACCTTCCAAAACTCAAACTACAAAACAAAAAAATAGAGGCGATATAAGGATACTTATGTCGTAGGGATCGTTCTAATGTAATCACTTCTTTATTTCGTACTCGGGATGTTAATGCTGTATGAAACCCTTGTTGAGAGCTTATGGGTAATTTTTTGGGGGTTATATGGTCCTGTTCTGTTAAAAATGAAGAGAAAGTCGATTTGAAATCCTATATATATCAACTTTTCAAAAGTCAAAGAGGTGCTACCTTGACACCCTAGCGTTGGCCCTTCTTCCGACGCTTATAGATTTTTATCCAGACCTCGAGGTTTCAAAACACATAAAACAACACCTAAATAATGAATCAACCCAAAATCAAAGTTATAAATTTTCAAGACTTCAAATATCAAAACTCGCGTCGAAACCTATCAATTCAACCCAGAATCACGTAAAAATTTTCAGAGAACTCACAAATAGAACAATGGACCTACAACCATTCCCGGAATTCCATTCTGAGCCCCATATCAAATTTTCACCTATCGGCCGGAATTCGCCGAATTTCTAACTCTCGCCAAATTACATCAAATCACTCTACGGACATCCAAAACCAATTCTGGACGCACGCCTAAGTTCGAAATCATCATACGAAGCTGTTGACATTAACAAAAATTCATTCCGAGGCCGTTTACAATAAAGTCAAAAAAATTCTTCCAATTCGACTTCGGATTATCCGGTAACTCAATTTAACCACGTACACAGGTCGATATACACAATGTGAAGCTGCTTATGACCTTACGCCACCGAACATGGCTTAAATTCTCAAAAAGACCAGTCGGGTCGTTACATGCATAGATACTCGTCACCTCATCTATACACCACACCCATGCATTTCACATAGCAAATAAATGGGGACTTCTATTCCCTCAAGTCAAAGTTAGACCAAACACTTACCTCAGTCTCGCAAGCAATTCACTGCTCTAGCACTGCCTTTCCTTTAGAATTTGCTTCTAATCCGCTCGAATCTAATCATAATTTGTTCAATGTTATCAATTATAGCCTAAAGGAATCATCTTTATTGAAAAACAATGGTTTACCTAAGTTTTCCCATTCAATTTCAAAAATCGACCACAGACATGCTTGGTCTAAACTCGAGGTTCGGACCAAAACCCATTTACCCAATCTCCCCCGAGCACGAATATACAATTGGTATTGGAATCCGACTTCAATTCGAGGTCCAATTCCCAAAAAATTAAATTTCCTAAGTTCTACCCAAAAACCAAATTGTTTACCATGGAAACTCTAGATTTTTGGTTGAAATCGTTGTTAAAAGTTTTTAGTAATTGAAAGAAACTATTTAGCGATCACTTACCAATTATTTGAAGAAGTTTGGATCTTTGGAAAATTGCCTATGGATGTTTAGGGTTTTCGAAAGTTAGAAAAGAAGGGAAAATCCCGTCAAAAAGCTGATATAACAGGCTACCGGTCTCGCATTTGCGAGATGGGGTTCGCATTTGCGATCCCTGGGCTTTTCGGGCATATATCGCAAATGCTAACAGGACCTCGCATTTGCGAACAAGGCCCTTCGCATTTGCGACCCAGGGACCTCGCATTTGCGAGATCAGAGACTTGTCATTGGCTTCACATTAGTGAAGCCCGACCTCGCATTTGCGATATCAGAGACCTGTACACCAGATGTTCAGCTGTTGGGATTTTTTTCTAAGTATAAACATTTCGTAGCCTACCCGAAACTCACCCGAGCCCTCGTGGCTCCAAAAAAAACATGCACACACATCTAAAAACATCATACAAACTTGTTTGCGAAATCAAATCATCAAACTAACATCAAAATCTACAGATTTTGCCTCAAAACTCAAGATTTTCTCAAGAACACTCAAATTTCTAACTTTCCAACCAGATGTCCAAGTTACATCAAATCAACTCCGATTCTCATGAAACTTCACATATAGGACTTACATAACATAACAAACTTGTTCCGGGCTCCGGAACCAAAATACGGGCCCGACATCATATATTTCACATTTTATTCCCTTTCTTTATTTCTTGAATTAACCAGCAAAATACTTTTCTTCAAAAATTATTTTCTAAGGTTCGGGACCTCGGAATTCATTTTTGGGCATATGCCCAAGTCCCATATTTTACTGCGGACCTCCCGGGATCGTCGAAACACAGATCCGGATCCATTTACTCAAAATTTTGACCAAAGTCAACTATAATCAAATTTTAACTCTAGAAATTACTACTTCTCATATTTTGACATAAAAGCTTTCCGGTTTCACGTTCGGACTGCACACGCAAATTGAGGTATTTAAAATTAACATTTTTATGACAATTAAGCATGGGACGGAGTCTATATTTATAAAATGACCCCTTGGGTCATCACAACATCATTCTGTCTCTAACTCTTCTTTACTCTCTTAACTAGACTTCTTGGTACCTGGAAACTATAGGGTAGAATATATGCTAGTGACGGCACCAGTATCATTTTTGGATACTGAATCACAGTGCTTCTAGTACTCTACCTGAAGTATGGACAATACATAACCTTCTACACTTCAGTATCTCGTTCCTTCTTCACTTTTACCTTATTTACCATTAGATCTCACGTCATATCACAGTCTCTTTCATAACCGCCCTTCCACATATGTATGATTCACATTCACAACTTGAAGCTCTATTTAAATACTTGCACCTATGGTGTATACACAATCTGGTGGGATGTCACGACCCGAAATCCCACCTTCGGGCCATGACTGCGTCTAACGTTGAACCCGCTAGACAAGCTAACGTTTGAACTGAATAAAACTCATTAACAACAAATACGAACAGGATAACTAAAATACAACATAGCACTTTCGAAATAAAACCCATAAACAAATCCCAAAACTGGTGCCGCATACTCACGGACTATCTAAGAGATTACTACAAACAAAAGGTCTGAAATAAATACATAAGACTGTCTTTGAAATACAAAGACAGAGCTGAAAGTGGAAAGCAGAAGGTGACGTCAAGGCCCACGAAAGTCTGTGGGTCTACCTCGAGTCTCCTGTGTGACTGAATGAGATGCTCCGATCGTCAGTGATCTCTGGGTCCGGCTGCGTAGTTTGTACAACAAAAAGAAGTGCATGTGTAGCATCAGTCCAACCGACCCCATGTACTAAGTAAGTGTCGAGCCTAACCTCGGCGAAGTAGTGACGAGGCTAGGACTAACACTACATATGTCCCTGTGCAATTTATATAATAGCGGGAAAATGACAACAGAAATAAGCAAGTAAGACAGATACGGGGAGAACATGCGGGGGAGATAGGATAACAGTATGCTAACACAGCAGTACAAGGTAATAAATGAAACGTAAATACACGGCAGAAGTATAGCTTCTCAAACAAATAATGAACAGAAAAGGCACGGCATGTCCCCTCGTGCATAACCTCACAATCACTCGGCACGGAATGTCCCCTCGTGCATATATAATAACACTTAGCACGGAATGTCCCTTCGCGCACAGCCTCACAGTCACTCGGCACGGAATGTCCCCTCGTGCATATATAATAACACTCAGTCAACACGGCATGTCCCCTCGTGCGACGAATAATAAAAACACAAGGCAACAATAATGTGAAAGTCAACAATACGAAGTCTCGAGTGCATGGAAATATTCAATACAATTCCCTTGTCCCAGCAAGGAGAATTCATCAATTACAATATCAACAAATGCCCGACAAGGGTCTCAACTATAACCAACCTCGCATCAGAATACAATTTCAACAGTGTAAGCTTTAACTGGAACAAATAACTCAATAACTCTCCACGTCATGAAACAACATCAAGTATAACTTTTAATTCATAATTTACTCATAGTGCGGGGAATATTAGGAACATAACAAAATTTCATCACAATTGACTCATGGGCATACTTGACCGCAATGTATAGGCACTCGTCACCACGCCTATACGTTGGACATGAATTTCACATAACAAATAAGACTCTATACCTAATCCCTCAAGTTGAGGTTAAGCCAAACACTTACCTCGGCTCCAAAATTGCAAGTCAAGCCTCGATCAGAGCCTTTCCTTTAGAACCCGACTCCGGAACGGTATTATCTAGACATAATCAACCCAAGTACATCAATAAGTACTCAATAAATCAATTTCTAAGCCAAGTTATGCATTTCATACTATTATTCCAAGAATACTAAAATTCGACCCTGGGCCCACACGTTTAGATTTTCGAAAATTCATGAAGGAATCAATTACCCGGAGTCGAAGGATCGAAGTTCTGTAATTTAATCAAGAATTTATGGCCTAACTTGGAAAATCACGAAATTCCTAAGAACCCTAAAGTTTACTACCTAATTCAATGATTTTAGGTGGTTTATTAGTGAATTAAGCTAGGAATTATTGTTAAAATTAGAAGTTTTATGGGGTTTTACTTACCTCTTACAGTGGGTGGTCGTGGAAGGTGATGCCCCAAGCTTGAAGATGGAAGGAATGAGGAAAACCTGAAATTTTGGACATTTTAAGTGGGCTGCCAACAGGGCTCTCCGCACATGCGACCATAGGACCGCAGGTGCGGTCTCGCACCCTCGAGAAAAGGATCGCAATTGCGGAAAAGGGCCTAGGACCCTGGGCTCGCACCTGCGGGGTTGGGAGCCGCACCAGCAGTCCCGCTCCTGCGGAATTTTTGTCGCCCCTGCGGAAAAGGTCGCACCTGCGATGGCGTGGACCGCACATGCGGTCTCGCGCCTGCGGCCTGAGTCTCGCGCCTGCAGACTTTGGGCAAGGGGCTGGGGTTCGCTCCTGCGAGGCTGGGACTGCAAGGGCGGTCCCGCACCTGCGGCTGGGCAACCGCACCTGCGGTCACACCAGCTGCTGTGCACCAACAGTGGTTTTTGCTGGTTTTTGGCCTCGCACAGGGTCCGGGAGGCACCTGGACCCACCCGAGCCCCTGTCCAAAAATACCAACAAGTCCTAAATCATTAAACGGACTTGCTCGAGCTCATGGAACACTCAATACAACGCTAAAACTCAAAATCACTCTACAAAACCCCTGAATTCAAAACTTAAGAACTTTGAAATTCTAGAATTCACTTTAACGCGCCGAACCGGCCTAAACCACTCGGAATGACTTCAAATTTTGCAGATAAGTTATAAACGACACAACGGAACTATTCCCTGTCTCGGAATTTCATTCGAACATCGGGAACATAAAATCACTTCTCAAACCACATTTCAAATTCTTTAGAAACCTAACATGTTCATTAAATCCATTTTCCTCACTTGGACCCGAAACCAATCAAATCAAACCCGTTTTACACCAAAACTCACAGATAGGACAAACAACATATAATAAACCTGTTCCGGGCTGCGGAACCATTACACGGGCCCGGTAACAACGTTTTCACATAATTATTCACTTTCACATTCCTTTAATATTTTCAGAAAATAATTTTCTTTAAAAATTTATTTCTCGGGCTTGGGGCCTCGGAATTCGATTCCGGGCATACGCCCAAGTCCCATATTTTCATACGGACCCTCCGGGACCGTCACATCACGTGTACGGATCCGTTTACCAAAAATGTTGACCAAAGTCAACTTTATTCAATTATTCAATTCAAAAATCCCATTTTTATCAAATTTTCACATGGAAGTTTCCTGGCTACCCGCCCGGGCTGCGCACGCATATCGAGGTGAGATTAACGGACGCTTTCGAGGCCTCGGAACACAGATTTAACTGGAATTACTCAGGATGACCTTTTGGGTCATCACAATCTCCACCTCTAAAACAAACGTTCGTCCTCGAACGGATATAGTAAAGTACCTGAGTCTGAGAAAAGATGGGGGTAACGACTCCTCATGTCGGACTCGAACTCACAAGTAGCTGCCTCGGCAGGCTGACCCCTCCACTTGACACGAACCGAAGGATAACTCTTCGCCCTCAACTGGCGAACCTGCCTATCTAATATGGCTACTGGCTCCTCCTCATAAGTCAGATCCTTGTCAAATTGGACATCGATGAAATCAAGAACATGAGATGGATCTGCAATATACTTCCGGAGCATGGATACATGAAAAACGGGATGCACTACGGATAAATNTGCCTGGACTGAGCTGTACGAAGCCTATCCTGAATAATCTTCACCTTATCCAAGGCATCCTGGACTAACTCAGAACCCAATAATCTAGCCTCTCCGGGCTCAAACCATCCGACTGGAGACCGACATCGCCTACCATACAACGCCTCATACAGAGCCATCTGAATGCTCGACTAGTAACTGTTGTTATAGGAAAACTGTGCTAAGGGCAAGAACTGGTCCCTTGAACCACCAAAATCAATAACACATGCCCGCAACATATCCTCCAAA
>ML256957.1:675-22314 GCA_005239495.1 Nicotiana undulata | reverse complement strand
TTGCACTTCACACAAGGACACCTAATCAACCCTCCAATCCGAAACGGTTCAAGTGACATTAAAGAAAGGTTTTGACCGTCGATTCGTAGTTTTTGACATGAATTGAGGCTTCGGCTAAATCTGTATCTTATTTTGGGATGTATTGGTACGTTTGGATGGGGTCCCAGGGACTCCGGGTTTGAAACGGATTGAAATTTGGATTTGAGGAAATGTTGTTGTTGCTGAAGACCAGTGTCATCGAACTTGCAGAAGGAATGACCTCAAGTGCGGTCACGCAGGTGTGGAGGGGGTCGTCGTAGGTGTGAAATTCGTGGAGGAGACTAGGGAGCGCAGGTGCGAGGAATGTTCCGCACCTGCGAGGTCACCGATGCGGAGAGGAGATCGCAAAAGCGGAATTGGCCAAGAAGGCTTGGGGCCGCATAAGTAGACTTGGTCACGCAGGTGTGTGACCGCAGAAGCGCTTATTGTCCACAGAAGCGGAAGCGCCGATGCACTATTTTGGTCTGTAGAAGCGAATTTGCTTGGGCTTAGAGGGAACTACACCTGCGATGGATTTTTCGCAGGTGCGGAGTCGCAGGTTCGCAAGTGCGAAAGTCGTTGGGCAGTGAGGTGCTTTTAAATCGAGATTTAGCTCTCATTTCTCTCATTTTTTTACTTGGATGGCCGAATTTGGGGATATATTTTGAGGAGTTATTCATCAAGCAACACGAGGTAAGTGATTCCAACTTATTGCAAGTTAATTTCATGAATTTCATAAGGATTTAACATGAAAAATTAATGGAAATTGTGGGATTTTAAGAGAAATCCTAGAAATTGTTTTTTTACCACGAAATTGGACGTGGTATTTGGAATAAATCATATATTTGAGTTCATAATGTTATGGGTAATGTTTATCTTAATTTTTTTTTGAAATCCGGGCATGTGGACCCGAGGGTTGACTTTGTTGAATTTTCAAGCGGAGTTGGAAATTTTTATAAATTGATTAATTATGAGTATATTTGTATTGGTTTGCACATTAAATTGTTTGTCTTGTTTCGGATTGTTGGCCATCGGTTTAAGGTGTTAGAGAGACGTTGGAGCCAATTATGGATTTTCAGAGCGAGGTAAGTCTCCTGTCTAACCCTGTGAGAGGAAATTTATCATGTAGGGGTTATTCTTTTTATACGCTACATATTGTGGGAGTTGCACACGTATAAGGTGACAAGTGTCTGTACGTATGTTAGAATTCCTGATTATGTCAGAAGTAGACTTAGATTCGCGCCATGCTATAATTGTACTAATTGAGTTATCCTTGCATGTTTAATTCCTTTATTTCGCGTTATGACATGACACTAGGCTTGCGTAGAGCGACGGACTCACTATTGTAGAGATTTGACGAGCTACTTGATTAGCCGCAGAATAATTGTGCTTTACCCTACGAATTCCTCCCGCATTGTGCGTTTTCATCGAAAGTCTTCCTTAAATTTCATAACTCACACGTATATTCGTGAATGTGGTCAGGGACCCGTTAAAGCTTCTTATTCTTATGGGATCGGGCCGTTCGCCTCAGCAATATCATATTCTTATGGGATCGGACTGATCGCCTCGGCAATATCATATTCTTATGGGATCCGCCCGTTTTCCTCGACAGTATCATATTCTAATGGGATCGGACTGTTCGTCTCGACATTTCTATAAAATACTCTTATGGGATCGGGAGGTTCGCCTCGGCAACTTCATGAAATATTCTTATGGGATCAGGTTGTTCGCCTCAGCAGAATCTTGTTTAATATTTGACAAAAAGCTAGTGTATCCGGGAATGTTTGGGTTTTGAATTGTGACGACCTATCTGGTGGGGATTATTTTATATATAACACTCCAATTGAGGAGGTAACCGATAGTTGAGAGCATGTGCAAACTTTTCCGAGGAGGATCGTACCACGTACCTATATTTGTTTACACTGTTTATTTACCACGCCTAACACTTATTTACTTTCTATTGTGCTTAATTTATTGGACCACTAGTAAGTGTCAATGTCTACCCCTCGTCACAACTTCTCCGGGGTTGGGCTAGATACTTACTGGGTAGGCGTTGATTTACATGCTCATGCTACACTTATGAACTTATGGTGCGGGTATATATATTCTTGGCGGTCTTTTGGGCGCAAAGGCGCGGCTATTGCGGGGACTTCACGGTGAGTTGCATCCCATGTTACAATCCTCAGCATACGGATCTCCATCAGAATTATTTACATTTTTCTCGCCTAACTTGTATTCCAGATAGATGGTGTATTGTTATTGTACCTTCTAGTAGATGCTCATGCACTTGTGACACAGTATTTTTTGGGTGTTCTAGAATTTGTTATGGATTGTTTTACATTGATACACTTTCACTTATTATTTTAACGAAACTTTACGTAACTACGATTTATTTTAATGTACTGACCTCTTTATCTAAGTAAAATTCATGATTTAAGAAAAATATAATAAAATGAATAATTAAGTGTCGACTTGCCTAACGACGATGTTGGGCGCCATTACGGCCTATAGTGAATTTTGGGTCATGACATTAGCAATCTCACACTAGGCGTAGGGTTTTCTTTCTTCTTTGTTGTTGCCTATTGTCGAGTCTGTCTACGTAACATCTATGTCATGAAAGACTTTTTCATATTCATCCCTTTCTTCCTCTATTGAAGGATTTAGATCAGGTAGCTCATGGCTAGTGTTGTACCTGCTTTCTTGATCATTGTTCCTATTTTGCTTCGCAATATCTATATCTTCCACTCTATTAGTACCAGTCATCTCCTTCCCTATTGTAGGGATGTTAATAGGGTCCACGTGCCCTTCTTATCGGTACCCTTTCTCTTGACTGTTCTAGTGATATCTCTTCTTTCTCCTCGTAGTGTAATGCCCTCGGGGATGCTTATTGTATTTGCAAATTTCTTTCTTTTGTTGTACAAATCTTTACAATCCTTTGGGTCATTGATAACTAAGTTTACCATCTCTCCTTGTAGTTCAGCAATATTGTTGTAGTTGGTAGCAGTCCTTGTTCTAGTATTTCTTGTTGAGCCCTATTTGCTTTTTTGCTTTTTCTTTTTCTTTTTATTTCTGAGCTTTCCCACCTTGTAGTTCTTTCCTGTTGATGGGTATCTTGGAGATCTTGTATATAGTCTTGTTCTTTCATAGTCGCATTCTTGCAGATTGTGGTATCCATTACTCCATTCTTTATTCCTTCTTGTAGGAGATTGAAGGAATTGTTGACCTCTATTATGTTATTTCCCTGGTGTGTTCTTTGATATGCGACCTTCTCATTGTTGTTGTTGTTCTTGTTTTGTTGTTGGCCCATTGATGCCCCATTGTAGTTAATCCCTTTTCTCCTTTTTCTTTCCACATTTTTCCATTCGCCATTTGATTGTTCTGAATGTACATCCTTCCTTCTTGAGGCAATGCACTTTTAGGCTCTATCTGATATGTATTTCTCCTTTGTTCTTGATTGTTGAAGATAATCTGCTTCACATTGTTATGCTGAGTGGTATGTGCAACATTATCACCTTTTTCAGCCATAACAGTTTGTCCTCAATCTTGTTATTTTTCGTGTTGTGCAACCCTGCATTATCTAAAGAGTGACCTTGAACTTTGCAGTGTGAGTAATAGGTAAGCATAGTTTCATAGTGTATGTTTTGATAATGTTTCCATTTTGCCAAACTGATTCCTAACCTCCACTCTTACCATATGAAGTAAAGGTTTGGCAAGATCAATTTGAACTCTTAGTTTGGCAGTTCTGTGTCTAGTTTTCATGGTTGTGGCCTTGTCCATAACCAAAGGGATGCTTATTGGACTAACAATCCGACACAGAGCATTCCATTCATAATAGTGCCAGGGTAAATTTGGAAGGTTAATCCAAATTGGATCTAGGGACGTTTCAGAACCAGGCTTAAAATTGGTAGTCCATTTGATAATTTTCATACAAATCCCTCTAGCTAAGGGAATGAATTCTCTAGAGTATATATTTTTAAAGTCTTCTTCATTTTCAACATCAATGAATACACGGTATCTTCCTTTAGCTCTAATTTTGACCTCTCCTTTATAGTAATTGTTTTAGCAAATTCAACTCTAATTTTGTCGATTGAAGGTCTACTCGTTAGGAACTTACCGACAATGATCCATCGACATGTTTCCACCAACAATTCGTGCTCTCTTTGGTGAATACAACTATAGCTTTTCCATCTATCAGTTCAGGCGATCTGGGTGGTAGTCTCACCTTCAATTTAGCTATATTCCCGACTTTGAACCCCAGCAGATCTACATAAGAGTCCGTTTGATTTTGATTTGAGGTATCATCTACCTCCACGGGTTATCTTAGAAGGGGTGGGAACTTTTCAATGTTTGGGATTTGGTTGTTGAGTATGAGATCTGGTGGGTCAGGGGATTTGGGGATCTGAGAGGAGCTTGAGGGGCCGCTGATGTTGTTCATGGCGTTCACCGAAGCTAGTTGAAACTAGTTGTTACTGGCTCCAGGTGACCGTTTGTGACAGAGAGTTCGAAGACAGAGAGCTTTACGGAGAATATTTGGAAGAGAGATCACTTTAGTTAGAAGAATTGTTGGTGTAATTCAAGTTAAAAGTTAAAGTTGGAAAAGAATCAAGTTGATTTGTTAATGGTTTTACCTTTCTGAGGACCACTCCTTAAACTATAAGAGACTTTCTATGAATTTTGATTAAATTTTTTTTACATATTATTGTTGTAATCGTTAAAGAACCTGAAAAAGAAAATGGTAAGAAACAAAATATGAATCATTATTGTGCCTTACGTTATGTGTTTGAACTACTTTCAAAAGACATTCATTATGGCAACAGTAAGGGGTCGTTTGGCTTAATCCTAATTTAAAATTTGAGATCATATTTATTCGACATTTTATTTTAGGCATATTTATGTTAGGTGTTGTCCTCATTTTCTTATCATATTTGGTTTCCTATGTGTTGAAGGAAAGGGCAACATATTTACCCTATTTGGATTTTCCTTCTTGTGGAAAAAATTTATAATCTCTCATGTTTGGCTAGTCCCTTTTCTTGTAGGAAAAGGTTTGGGGTTCTATAAATTAAAGATCCTTCCTTCTCATTCAGTAACATCCACAATGTAGCCATTTAAGTTTGAGAGTTGGGTTTAGGGGGAGAACTTTACGGGACAAATGTGAGTGTGTCACTTGTGTTTGCCTATTCATGAGGTTTTCTCTCTCGATATTTTGTACTCTTTTATATAGTGGATTGCTCATCTCCGATGTGGACGTAGGTCAATTGACCAAACCACGTTATATTGTCACGACCCAATTTTCCTCCGTTGGGTATTGTGACGGCACCTAGTCTTAAGGACTAGGTAAACCTAACATTTAGTAAACATAAATCATAATATCGAAACTTTTAAATGTTGTTTGAAATAACTCTCTATACATTACATATCATCCCATAGCCCGGTAAGTACAAGTCATAAGCTTTAAAGAATTTACACTAAAACTCCTAAAATACCATTGTTCGAAAATAAGTACAACAGTGCGAATAGCGAAAATAAGATGGTGACTCTGAAAACCGTGAACGCTGAAACGGTTTTACCTTGAGTCTCCACAACAGCAATCGCGCTGCTAACAATCGATCGACCGGCTATGCAAAACCTGGAAATCTGCACAAAAATATGCAGAAGAGTAGTATGAGCACACCACAGCAGTGCCCAGTAAGTATCAAGACTAACCTCGGTGAAGTAGTGACGAGGACTAGTCGAGACACTCACTTGTCCGGTAAACTAAACAAGTATAAATATAGGAATAACAGAATATGACATTTATCTAATGACTACACAATATAGTTAACACATAACAAGTACGGAGCGAAAGGAAAATACAGCAATTAACAACAGAACATCATAATAATACACAGAAGAATGGACGGGAACACAACCCGAAAACCGAAAACCACAATACGGTAAGAATAAGTAGAAATTCAGCACTGCAATAGTTTTTCCACATCAGGCCTTAGCCAACAACCCCAAATAATTGGTCAAAGCTTCGAGTGTAGACTTTCACCCGCAAGTTTATATTGAAAGCTTTAAAATATAATCATTTCAAATAGGAAAAAAAATCCCTTGAAATACACTTCCTCCGAATATATGTAACAAATAACAACGGAACATCATAATAATACACAGAAGAATGGACGGGAACACAACCCAAAAATCGGAAACCACAATACGGTAAGAACAAGTAGAAATTTAGCACTGCAATAGTTTTTCCACATCAGGCCTTAGCCAACAACCCCAAATAATTGGTCAAAGCTTCGAGTGTAGACTTCCACCCGCAAGTTTATATTGAAAGCTTTAAAATATAATCATTTCAAATAGGAAAAAAAAATCCCTTGAAATACACTTTCTCTGAATATATATATATATATTTTTTTTCTTTTTTCAGAAAGATAATCTTCAAACATAATGCCTTCAAGATAAATGCTTTTCAAATATACTTTTCCAATAGATGTCTTTCAACATAGTTTTTCTGCAAGATAAATACTTTTTAAATATACCTTTCGAAATACAGTCTTTCAAACATAGTTTTCTTCAAGGCAAATGCTTTTCAGTTATACTTTTCAATAAATATCTTTCGATCATAATTTCTTCAAGATAAATCTACCGGAACTCCGTCCGTGGTTCAGAATTTATCATACAGTACAGGGGGATTTTCCAGAATACGTTTGTAGTCCCCAAAAGTAAATATGCGGTGCTGGAGGGATCTCCCAGAATACGTCTGTAGTCCCCAAAAGTAAATATGCAGTGCTGGGGGGATCCAGAATACATCCGTAGTCCACAAAGTAAATATGCGGTACATGGGGGATCTCCCGAAATACGTCTGTAGTTCCCAATTTAAATATGCAATGCAATCAACAGAGATAACAATCATAACACGACAGAAACATCGTACATTGCCACAACAATCATAAAGCAACAAAAGATAGAAATGCAATGTAAGACGAGTAAATCAATACAAGAACTTAAATCACAAGAACGGTAAAACTCAATCACAAGGGATAACCACTGAAAGGGAAATAACAAGTGTCAAGAAAACAACTTAACTGGGGAGAGACGTGACGTAACAACGAAATCACAGTATTCAAGTCCACAATAAGATGTCATCACAAGTCAAGATATTCCAAGTACAAGTCAGTCGACTAAGGGGTAGGTTATCTAAATTTCCTTTTTAAGGTTGAATAGTTATGAGAGATTTTCCACAATCCAAATAAGGGTAAGTAGCTAAAGACCATCCTAACTCCAATTACTGTTAAACAATTATAAGGCAAGATATTACTAATTTTGGTTAAGTACACAGTTTATGAAGAAAAATATAGCATGATGATAAGAGAGGTAAATTTTTCAATTAAGTCAATTAAGACCAAGTAGACAACAAAGGAAAATCTAAAAGCAAGAAATTCTAACTTAAGCAGTAAGAGATAAAACTAGCAATCAGGAACTAAGTCATAATTGTTACAACTCCATATACGGGGAAATATAACGACCTAAGAACTCTAGAACGCCAACTTCATACAAACAAGTCCGAGTACGCACTCGCCACCTCGCGTACACGGGCTACAGTCAATGTAGAAGACTCAAATCCTAAGGGGTAGTTCCCCCACACAAGGTTAGGCAAGATACTTACCTCGAAGACGACAACCCAGTACTCTAAAATGGACTTCTCGGGCGAAAAGACCTCCGGACGGCTCAAATCCAACTATAACAACTCCAAAACACACATAAATCGTATAAGGAACTATTCCGAATAATAAAGTTTCAATCTTTACAAAAATATAAAAATCGACCCAAAAGTCGACTCCCGGGCCCGCACCTGAAACCCGTCAAATTTTACAAAATCCAAATACCCATTCCGATACGAGTTCAACCATATAAAATTTATCAAATTTCCGATACGATTTGGTCCCTCAAATCACGATTTTTTATTTTAGAAATTTTCTTTCAAAACCAACATTTTTCTCAACTCAAAACACAAATTAAATGATGAAAATAAAGATAAAATCATGGAATATATTTAATTCTTTACCCAATCGAATTTCGTGAAACATCCACCAAAAATCGCCAAGAACCGAGCTCTATAAGTCAAAATGTGATAAAAATGGTGAAACCCTCGATTTTGAAATATAATCTGTCTGCCCAGATATTTGAGCATCACGATCGCAAGGGGTTACATGCGATCGCGTAGAAGAAAAATGTTACTGGCCAAAAAGATAATATGCGATCGCGAAGGGACTTATGCGATCGCATATAAGGAAAATAGCCACTGCCCAAAAGATGCACAGTGCGTTCGCGAACTTAAGAGTGTGATCGCAGAAGGAAAAAGGGTGGGTCACCAACTTGTATGGCTGGGCTATGCGAACGCGTAGCTGGGCCACGCGACCGCGGAGGAGGCAGAAACAAAACTACGCGAACACGGGCTTGAGTTATGCGAATGCGAGGAGGAAGGAGAAGCAGACCTTCGCGATCGCGTCTGCATCTATATAGAAGGAAGGACAGAAGACAGAACAACAGTTCCAACATAGGGAAAAATGCCCCGACGCCCATCCGAAACGCACCCAAGGCTCCCGGGACCCCGTCTAATCACACAAACAAGTCATATAACCTAAACGGACTCGCTCGAGATTTCAAATTACATTAAACAACGCCGAAATGACGGATCAAACCATAAGTCGAACTTATGAACTTTCAAGTCTTCAAATATCTAAACTCGTGCCGAAACCTATCAATTCAACCCGGAATGACGCCAAATTTTGTAGACAATTCCCAATTGACATCCAGGAGCTGCTCCAACTCTCGGAATCGCATTCCGACCCCGATATACTAAAAAGTCAACTGTGGTCAAACTTCTTCATTTTCCAACTTTCGCCGAGTTACCTCAAATTACTCTACGGACCTCTAAAACCAATTCCGGACGCGCGCCTAAGTCCCAAATTACCACATGAAGCTGTTGACATTACCCAAAACCCATTCTGAGGCCGTTTAAACAAAGAAAAGTGAAACCTCTAGTCAAATTTCACCGCTTAAGCTTCCAAAACTGATATTGTTCTTCCAATTCGACTCTGGATCATCCGATAACTGAATACAACCGCGCACGCAGGTCGATATACACAATGTGAAGCTATTCAAGACCTTGCGCCACCGAACGCAACTTAAATTCTCAAAACGACCGGTCGGGTCGTTACATATATGTTTGTGTCTCTTTTGATATATTTCTCGTTTGTTGTCTAATTTATCGATGTTCAAAGTTTGCTTACTAGCTTCCACGTGACACCTGAGTTTTTCGATCCTAACAATTTAAATCGGTATAAACTTTTTTATATTAGCTATCCTATATTGGATGTGAAATTATAATCCTAATTTTTGAGAATTATAATATATCGAGCCAAACAACCTGTAAGAGCTTACATAATCATAGTGTTTTTTGAAATGAGTGACATATACTACTATAAAAGAAGATCATACATATGGGTACTCTATTTTAATATAATAGTTCAGTAAATCAAAGTTTATACATTTTATGCACTTAATCTAAGTTTGGAACGTCGAAAATGAAAAAGTCAGTGTAGTAATTACATTATATGTGGCGAAGTTTGATTTCAAATGATATAGGGACATACACTCAAATTTGTTGTGGCTAAGAGATGCAAATATTATGCCCAAATTAATATTCGTAGATACACAAATATCTGTAAATATGATTCTTAGCCCAATTATATAAGTGATATATTTAATAAAGGGTTACATAATTTGTCGAACCCGAAGTACACATACAACTTGTATACGGTCAGAACATGCTTGCCTTTCTTTTGACTAATCGAGGCTAGATCATGATAGACCACGGTTCGGCCTCGTGTTATATCGATATCGAACCGTACGAAGTTAGTGTAATAACCCGTTCAGTCGTTTTGAGAGTTAACGCACCGATCCCCTAATAACTGCTTTCCCCATGTCTATTTCTTCTTTTGGAACTTGTCGGAACGTTTAGTTGTGAATTTCGGAGAGTTTTTGGACACATAGTCCTATATGCGAGTTTAAGCTTTGGAAATCGGGTCGTAGTTGGAACTGTGTGAAGACGGATCCGGAATGGAATTCCGTCGACTCCGTTAGCTCAGTTGGGTGATTTCGGGGTTAGGAGCGTATTCGGAATGTGTTTTCGATGTCTGTAGTAGATTTAGGCTTGAATTGGCGAAGGTTAGAATTTCGGCGATTTCGGCCGATAGGTAAAATTTTAATATCGGGATTGAAATGGAATTCCGAAAGTGGTTGTAGGTCCGTTGTGTCATTTATGATCTGTGTGTAAAATTTGAGGTCATTCTGACTAAATTTGACGAGTTTCGGCATCGATTGTGGATTTTGGAAATTTCATAAGTTCTTAGCTTGAATCCATGCATAATTGGTGATTTCGATGTTATGGATGTGTTTTGAAGTCTCGAATAAGTTTGAAGAAGGTATTAGGACTGGTTGGTAAGTTTGGTTGAGGTCCCGGGAGCCTCAGGTGTGTTTCGGATGCTCAAACAGGAATTTTTAGCCTTGTGTATTTTGCTGGTTTTTTTAATGTTATTGCAGCAACTTTTCCTTCATTGTGATCGCGTGAGAGAATCCGCGATAGCGTAGACTAAGTGGAGGCAGGTAGGATTTTTGTTCTCTGCGATCGCATAAAGAGGTTCGCGATCGCATAGGTTGGGCTGCTTAGCCACTGCGTTCACGTGGGCGTTGTTGCGTTCAAAGAATTTAGGCAGCATGTGTTTGAGCGTATCTCTACGCGGTCGCATGAAGCCAACCGCGATTGCGTAGGTCTGTGTAGGTTGAGGGACGCGTTCGTGAACAGATCCCTGCGTTCGCGTAGAGGAAATTTTAGGCGTGTGTTTATTACACTCCGTGATCACGACTGGGGGTCCGCGATCGCACTGAAGAAGAACTGGGCAGAATCATAAAAGACCCAAAATCTAGGGTTTGAACCATTTTTCAAATTTTGAACTTGGGAGCTCGGGAAAGTGCAATTTTGGGGAGATTTTTACCTGGGCAATTTGGGTAAGTGATTACCACTCGGTTTAGACTAATTTCCATGATTATGCTCTTAAATCTACCCTTTAAATTCGAATTTATGGTGGAAATTTGGGAAAAATTGGATAAAGTTCCTAGGCCAAATTTTTGAGTTTTGATCGAGATTTTTATATTCGATTTGAGTAATTCTTATATGGTTAGACTCGTGAGTGAATGGGTGTTTGGAATTTATAATTATTACCCGATTCCGAGACGTGGGCCCGGGGGACTTTTTGGACAATTTTTCCTAATTCCGCGTATTAGCTTCGAACTAATTAGCTATATTGATTCCTTAAAGTGATATCTGCATTATGTAATTGAATTGAATAGATTTAGGCCATTCGGAGTCGGGTACTTGTGGCAAGAGCGTGGTTTTGAGTTGAGTAGCGCAGTCGAGGTAAGTGGCTTGCCTAACTCTGTATGGGGGACTTCCCCTTAGGCTTTTTTGATACTACTTGTTATATGGGCGCCGTGTACGTGAGGTGACGAGTACGTACACGGTCCATTGTTGCTAAATTTTTATTTTTCCTATCCATGCCATAAATCATTTTACTCCTATTTCACTGTCAATGTGCTACTTGTGTAGTTTAGATTAGGAAGAAGCATGCCTACCTGTTTTACCTAAATTCCCTATTTGATACAATGTGTACCATATTAGTTAGTCTTTATCTTGTTCTTGTTTGTGACTCCTTTCCCGAGCTGTTTAAATACCCGTATCCGGCATTCATTTGCATTGCATATTTAAATTGGGACTACAGACGTATTCCGGGAGCTTTCCCCCTGTACTGTATATTTAAATTGGGATTGCCATGTATTTCGGGAGCTTTCCTCCTGTACTGCATCTTTACATTTGGAACTACGGGACGTATCCCGGGAGATTCCACCGTGTGACAGTTTGTGTTGAGCCCAGAGCTCTCTGTTACTGTTTTATTTTCAGATTATTTGCTTCTACTGCTTACCTTAGTTTTTATATCTTTAGGTACTATTTTTAAATTGTTTTAATCTTTAGGTACTATTTTTAAATTGTTTTACTTATAAAAATCCAGTAGAGCCTTTACTTGACCTTGTCACTACTTGACTGGGGTTAGTCTTGGCACTTACTGGGTACCAATTGTGGTGTATTCATGCCCTTTCCTGCACATGTTTTTGTGTGCAGATCCAGGTACCAGCACTCAGCTTCGTGGCTAGGAGTCCGAGCAGCTGCTTTGAGGAAACCGAAAGGTAATTCTGCCGCGTCCGCAGAGTCCTTCGAGTCACCTTCCACTCCAGACTTAGATAGATTTTTCATGTATTTTCCTTACGTTGTATAGAGCTACTTTGAGATAGAGCTTGTGACTAATGTGATATTCCGGGTTTTGGGAGTTATAATTGTACATGCCGAGCGACTATGTTATGTCTACTTATGTTTGCTTTCTGTCTTTATTTTATGATATTTATTTCCCGCAATTTTAGGCTTACCTAGTCGTAGAGACTAGGTGCCGTCACGACACCTTTAGGAGGGGTAAATCGGGTCGTGACAGTTTGCTGAACCCTTAGGTCGGAGACCGGTCAAGGAAGAGATCAGCCAAGATCGAGACCAAGCGTAATGAAGATCGAGCGAGATCGAAGGGGGTTACCTAGTCAAGTAACGGTAAGCTGAAACATCCGTGATCGAGCGAGGATCACGACAGAAATTTCGGCATGTATCAAGACGAGGCCGGTTAATTAGCCAATCATGAGATTTCCTATTGTATTTAGAATTGTACCATAAGTAGAACTCCTCTACTATAAAGGGGGCTCTAATAATTTGTAAAGACACCAGATTCACGCAATTCAAAGCAATATACTATTCTTTAAAGCTGTCAATGCTTTGTCATTTTATTTATATCTCACTTTGCTCATTCCTTTGGTTCGAGGGTAACTTGTCTCGAGGGCCAAATCTGCACATCTCATTTGGTTTGCTTTATTTTCTGTACAACCAATTTCTAATATCAACTTATATATTTTCTCAGTTTGTACCAAGCGAAATCACGTATCCTTAAAACCACATATAAATTCAATTGTTATCTGTTTTTAGGGTAAAGAGTTTGGCGCCCACCGTGGGGCTAAGGATAATAGTGATTTTCTGGTACCAACTTTCGTAACACACACTATTTTTACTTGTTCTTGTGAGTATCTTTGATTCCAGGATCAGTATGTCGAACTCTCAAACATAGCCCACACACATTGATAATGGCCTTGGTTTCCACCGCGTGAACGACAACATAGCTGCCCTAGGGAACGAAGTACCTCTAGTTGACCTTGATGGAGTCCCGTGCATAGTCCCAATCGATATCAGTTCCCATGTTGCCATTAATGCAAATTTGGCCGTCGACCACGAGAATAGCGTCCGCGGAGACGCTCGATCAGCTGGTCAGAACGCACAGGGAGGCGAAGAAGGTGAGATCAACCTTCGAGTGATATTTAAAATGTTGTTGGCTCAGCAAGTTGCAGTAGCGCAACTCCAAAATCAGAACCACGTGCCGAGCAGGGTCGAGTCCGAGCCATCGCAAGAAGTTGTTCATAGGACCTATTCGGTATCAAGAAAGTCAAACGAAAATGAATCAAGGACCGACCCCGCTATCATGAAGATGCTCGAAGAGCTAAAAAAGCGAGTTGAATCGGGGGAGAAGAAGATTGAAGCAAATTACAAGAAGGTGGAGACATATAACTCCAGAGTTGATCAAATTCTAGGGGCACCACCTATTGTGAAGGGCTTGGATTCAAAGAAGTTTATACAAAATCCCTTTCCTCCGAGCGCGGCTCCTAAAATAATTCCCAAGAAGTTCCGCATGTCAGAAATTCCCAAGTACAATGGAACAAAAAACCCCAACGAACATGTCACTTCTTACATATGTGCAATTAAGGGGAACGATCTGGAGGACGATGATATCGAGTCTGTATTGTTGAAGAAATTCGGGGAGACCCTATCAAAGGGAGAGATGATATGGTACCATAATTTTCCACCCAACTCTATTGATTCTTTTGCCATGCTTATAGATTCCTTCGTTAAAGCACATGCCGGAGCTATAAAGGTCGAGACTAGGAAGTCGGAACTCTTCAAGGTAAAGCAGAAAGATAACGAGATGCTCAGAGATTTTGTGTCTCGGTTCTAGATGGAGCGTATGGATCTACCTCTAGTTGCCGATGATTGGTTCATTCAGGCCTTCACTCAAGGATTAAATGTACGAAGCTCGGTGGCTTCACAACAGTTAAAGCAGAACTTAATCGAATATCCAGTTGTCACCTGGGCCGATGTGCATAATCGGAATCAATCAAAGATTAGGGTCGAAGATGACTAGTTGGGAGCTCTTTTCGGGTTCGTTTATCCTATCAGGCCCGAAGACAGAGTCAAAAGGGATATTAAACAGTAACCACAGCCAAACAGGGATAGTTAACAACCATAAAATAGAGATCGGAGAAACAACGGGCTAGGACGCAACCCCGTTCGAGGTGATAGGAGAAATGATTGAGGTTAGAGCTATCGAGGGCTCATGAGCAAGAATGGTTTCGACAGAAATGTCGAGCCCAAAGAAGCATCATGGCTGTTAGGATATAACTTCAACGTTGATGCGTTAGCTATCGTATAAGTCATTGGGTGCATCAAAGACACTAGGTGGCCTCGTCCTCTACAGACTGATCCAGCCTAGAGAAATCCTAACAAAATGTGCAAGTATCATGGCACCCATGGCCATAAAGCAGAAGATTGCGGACAACTAAGGGAGGAAGTAGCCCGATTTTTCAACGAGGGGCACCTTCGTGAATTCTTAAGCGATCGTGCTAAGAACCACTCCAGAAATAGAGATTCAAACAGACAGAACGAGCAGGAGGAGCCACAACACGTGATCCACATGATTGTTGGAGGGGTCGATATTCCTCAATGACCCGTATTTAAGTGCCCCAAGGTGTCGATCACAAGGGAAAAGCGAACTCGGGATTGTGTACCACAAGGGACCTTGTCTTTCTAGGATGAGGATGCAGATGGGATCTCACAACTCCATAACGACGCACTGGAAATATATTTTCGTATGAATAAGACTCAAGTTAAACGTATTTTGATTGATCCAGGTAGCTTGACCAACATCATTCAATCGAGGGTCATAGAACAGCTCGTCCTACAGGATTAAGTTATCCCCGTGACCCGAGTACTTAACGGCTTCAACATGGCATGCAAAATAACCAATATCGACATAACTTTGCCAGTGAACGTGGCTGGGGCCATATAAGAAATGAAGTTCCATGTGTTCGAGGGTGACTTGAGGTATAACACCCTGTTCGGAAAGCCATGGATCCATAACAAAAGGGCAGTACCCTCGACCCTTCACTAGGTTCAGAAGTTCCTGACACTTAAGGGAGTCAAAATGGTCTACGGGGAGAAACCCCCCGCCAAGAAAATGTTTGTAGTCAACGAAGTGGTACAAATATCGCCACTCTTATCACCAGAAGGGTCAGATTCAAAGGGAAAACAGGAGGCCAAATAGAAACTACAGACACCAGCCTCGACCCAATCAGAAAAATGGGGGATTGACGAGGATGATGACTAAGGGGTCTGATGTTTTAAACTTCAATACTACAAAATATTATAAGTTAATTGTGCAGTACCCAATTTTCGAGTGTTGTCTAATAAGAAGAACCTGGTTCTTCTTAGTCTACTACTTACTATAGTTTGCGGAATAATTAAGCAGTAATAGTAAAGACACATGGATTTTTACGTGGAAAACACCTGGCTCAAAAGGTGAAAAAACCCACGACCTACTCCTCAGTAGGATTTGCTCAAACTCTTCACTAGATACTGAGCCAAAACGGACTTACAAAATAAACTCTTTTGTAATCCTAGGACTAACTCTAATCCTCTTTGTATAAATTAGCCTCTAGCTAATTTCTACAGAATTCAAGCTAACTCTAACTTGATCAATTTGTACCTATTACAATTTGCTTCTAATAAAGCTGATAAGATACAATATTTAAACTCCTACTACAATCAACTAGACTCGATATACAGACAATGAAACTGTTCCTTCTAGTTGAACTGTAGCCTTTGTATCACACAACAACTCTGCTTGCAAAACCTTTGGAACTTTTGCTTCAGAACGNTTGTAACTCAACTTCCTTCCTCTATTCATGTCCTAGCTGAAATCAACTTCTGTCTTCTCTATCAATTTGCAACCTTTTCGTATTAGGAGACATTCTCTTAGTTCTTTGATATTTAGCAAACTCTAATATCTCCTAGATTCTTACGATTTGCGATCCAACTGCTTCATACAGAAGTGTGTGCTATGATGGACCTGGTTCAACTTCACACCTGTTGTCAATCTTCAAAACCCATTTAGTGACATGGGCTAACAAATTCCCCCTTTTTGATTATGACAAACTCTGTGCATTTATCCTGTGTACACATCCAACACTTTGTATTTTTGTGAGCATTAATCATCAAGAACCAGGTTCATTAGGTTATAAATATCACTTCAAAAATTTGTCAAAATTGAAACCAATAACTAGACACATCTTCCCCCTTTTGGCATCATCGAAAAGTTGCAAAGTGATACTTACCAGTAATTAATTCTTACTCATGTCCAATTTAGGCAACTGCAGGTGCATACATGATTAATCAACACAAGAAACCAAAAATATAAGCCAAATCATAAATGGAGACATTTGTCGAAACACCAAGATTTCATTTAATTAACATGGTTGATCAACACCAAAACAAATTAAAACAAAGACAATCAAAACATGAGTACGACAAAATTAAAAAACTGAAACAAACAACTAAACACAGTCCTGAACTGGGCACTTGAAAGGATATGAGGGGGTAGTTCTGGAAATTCCTAAGTTTGGAGAGGTGCAGACGTGGCAGGACTCTTGGTTTGGAGAAGAGACAACATTTGGTGTAAGACACCCTCATTTTTCTCCTTCTCCTTGGCTAATTCAGCTTTAAGAGCATCATACTCACCTTCTACCTCAACTAAGCGAGTCTTCAAGCGAAGGATCTCCATATCCTTTTGCTCACTTTCTTGCATCAGAGTACAGACCTTGCTGTTAATCGGTTGCTTCCGAGATGAACCAGGTTCATCTGCAGGGGCACTAACAGTGTAATCACAAGACAACAAAGTGTCCTTCCCAAAGAAATCCTTAGTAGTAGCCATTTCAGCCTTCTTTGTGGGAACTCCAAAATGACCCAGAACTGCAGTAAGTATAAATCCATAAGGAATCGCATGGGCCTTGGTGCCATTTACCACCCTGTCCAAAAGCTGGATGATCAAAGATGGCCAATTGATCTGCTTGCCTCTATATAGGCACTCCATGAGCGTTAGATCCATATAGTTTGCAATGTGCCTTCGCTCTTATCTTGGCAGCAAACATTTAACACAAACTCAAAGAACAACTTGTGTTCAGGCTTCATCTCACTTTTGTACACTGCCCTGGGTTCAAGCTCTTCTTCATTGTCACAAAATAATCTGGTGATGGTAAGTGTTGAGGCCATTCCATCCAAGCAAGGCCATCTCTGCCTTGTATAATCACCATATCCCTCAGATGGAATGTCTAGAATGACTCCCAGTTCTTGTGCGTCAAAAGAGACTTCAACTCCCCTGACCAATGATGTAACCCTTCCTCCAATCACAGTTGCATGCCCCATGAATTCCACTACTTCATTTCTAACTAGTCTACCCTCCAAGCGAAGGACCATGTCCTTCCAGCCTTGAGCCGCCAGAAAATCCACTAAGTACCTCATACCTGGCTCCTCCAGGTCTTTCAGAAATTTTCCTTTCAAATTATGTCGCTTTCCAAACATGGCAACTCTGTCCATCGACACTTCTCCAACCTCTTTCTCATCATCACCACTCCAATCAGGATCATTATCTTTCTCAACAATCTGAACTTTCTTCTTGGACTTTACCTTGGACCGTGTCCTTGTAGATGTACCCACGGTGGTAGCGGACATAGGTTCTTACTTCTTTGAGGATGTCTTAGTCAATTTTTCTTTGGGTGTCTTGACCACCACCGGAGTAACCTCTTCATTCTGTTGGACCAGGTCCAACATCTCATCAGCAGCAATAGCCTCAACAGGCTCCCCTACTTTCGCTTTCCCTTTCTCATCTCTCTTTATTTTGCTCTCTTTAAGAGCTTTTTCTAGCTTTTCCTCTTCTTCACGAACATTATTTCTCGTAGCTCGTACCCTTGGAACAGGTACACCAACAGACTCATCAATTTTCCTTTTCTTTGAGGCCTTAGACTTGATGGACTTAAGAGTCCTCCTCTTCTTGGGGTTGTATGAGTCCCCCAGTTTCTTAAGTCTATCAGCCAAGGTTTCTTCTCCAGAAGAAACACAATCATCTATCTCCTTCATAAGTTGTTCTAATCCAGCAGCAGCATCCTCTACTTCATTAGTTCCCCCTAAAACTACGACATCATCTTCAAGATTATCAGGAATAGGGCCACAAATACTGAGTATGGAACCATCCTTCCTAGAACCCCTCACACCTGCATCTCCCTCATTCACACTAATTTTCCCAGTTTTTCTTGGCCTTCTTGGCACTTCCACATCCACCACATACCTAACCAACACAAATCTATTTTCATAATTTAACACAGAGGTAACATCAGTATTACCTTTCTTAGCACTTGACGAACCAGGTGCATCGTCCTCTTGTGCAGATTTAAATGATTCACTGGATGAATCAGGCTTGGGTTCTTCTTTATCATGTAATAAATCTTCCAAGAACTTTGCTCGTGACCTTGAAGTCACAGATTTTCGTGCAAGAACCTTGACACGACGAGGTTTTGGGGCTGGAATAGGGTTTGGTGTAGTTCTAAGAGCCTCATGGTATTTAGGGGTTTCAGGTGTCTCAGAGGATTCAGAACTGTAAACCGGTGGGGAATCAGACTCATATACTCATTCATCGTAGTCACAATTTTGAGAATCAGATGAAGCAGACGACATTTTTAATTTTTGAGAGAAAGGGAATAAAGGGAAAAAGACAGTGGAGATTTGAATGTTGAATGACTTGAACATGGTTCGTCTATAGCTTTATTCACTATTGGTAATGATGGCCTATTTATAACTTGTGGCTGGTGTAATTGTAACGGACGAGTATTAACACAAGTAGACTAATCGATTAAGGACTGTCAGTGATTTGACATTGATTAGACCGTTTCTTTCCCCCTAAAACTAGGCTAATTTAATGAGACGGAACTTCTTGAAACTGGTTCATTTTGGGTAAGTACAGGAATGTTAATTGAACCATAAAAGAATAGAGTCCTACTCATGTATGACTGTACTTGAATTAATACATGTATGGATATGAAAACGTACCTTGTCAGTCATGTAAACCAGCATGGATAAGCCAGGTTCATCCTGAAAAAAACGTTATTTTGCCTCAATTCACAAATAGAGAAACATCATTAGCAACTAGGAAATCATATTAATACATTGCAGAAGAGTATGACAATAAAGACATAGTGCTGAGCAATGATTAATCTGATTGAGTACCCTAATTAACATTTCTAGCCATAAAACTTTCTCCTTTTTTTGTTTTGTTTTGTTTTAATAGGTGATCTTAATCATCCCTAATTCAAGCATGTTTCTCTCATAATGCTCCCTACTCAATACCTTGGTAAATATATCAGCAATTTGATGATCAGTGGCACGTAATTCAATTGAGATCATCCCCTTCTCATAATTATCCCTCAAGAAATGGTGCCTAACATCTATGTGCTTAATTCTCTTGTGATGAACCGGTTTCTTAGTTATACTAATTGCACTAGTGTTATCACGGTAAATAGGAATGCATCCCACATCTATACCAAAGTCCAGGAGTTATTGCTTAATCCACAGCAACTGAGCACAACAAGAGGCTGCAGCCACATATTCAGCCTCAGCAGTAGACAAGGCTACTGAATTTTGTTTCTTGGTGGCCCAAGATACAAGGCAGGAGCCCAAAAAGTGAGCCATACCTGAAGTACTTTTTCTGTCAACCAGGAAACCTGCATAATCAGCATCAGCATATCCTACAAGGTCAAAATTACTACCTTTAGGATACCAAAGGCACAAATCAGTAGTGCCCTTCAAATATCTCAAGATTCTCTTCACTGCAGTGAGATGAGAGTCCTTTGGATTGGATTGAAACCTAGCACATAGTCCCACACTGAACACGAAATCAGGTCTACTTGCAGTAAGATATAGTAGAGATCCAATCATCCCTCTGTACGTCATCTGATCAACGGATGAACCGGGTTCATCCACATCTAATTTTGTAGCTGTGGCTATTAAGGTATCTATCTCCTTTGAATCTTTCATTTTGAACTTCTTGAGGAGTTCTCTCACATACTTTTGTTGATGAATCATTGTTCCATGCGGAGTTTGTTTGATTTGCAAACCTAAGAAAAAGGTTAGCTCACCCATCATACTCACTCCCCATTAGTGTAGAAAATTCCTTGCTGAGCTTCTCAGTTGTTGCCCCAAATATGATATCATCAACATAAATTTGTACAATCAGAAGATCTTTTCCCTTTTTCCTTTAAGAACAAAGTATTGTCTATTTTGCCTCGTTTGTACCCATGTTCCAGCAGGAATTTTGACAATCTATCGTACCAGGCTCTAGGTGCTTGCTTGAGACCATAGAGAGCCTTGTCAAGTTTATATACATGATCAGGTGATTCTTTGCTTTCAAAGCGAGGAGGCTGTTTTACAAATACTTCTTCCTTCAAATAGCCATTGAGAAAAGCACTCTTTACATCCATCTGATGCAAAGTGAATTCCATGTGTGCAGCAAATGCTATAAGAAGTCTGATTGCTTCAAATCTTGCCACAGGAGCAAATGTCTCATCATAATCAATTCCCTCTTCTTGGCTATATCCTTGAAAAAACAGTCTTGCCTTGTTTCTAGTAACAGTTCCATCCTCATCGAGTTTATTCCTGAAGACCCACTTGGTGCCAATTATTGATCTGTCCAGTGGTCTGGGTACCAAGTGCCATACTTGACTTCTTTCAAATTGATTCAGTTCCTCTTGCATAGCAGTTACTCAGTCAGCATCTTCCAGGGCTTCATCAATGTTCTTTGGTTCAATCATGGATAGGAATGCATCAAACGCACACAGATTTTTCAAGGAGGATCTAGTTTTGATTCCAGATCTCAGGTCTGTTATGATGTTCTCAAGAGGGTGAGAACTCTGATATCTGTGTGGTTTGAGAGCCAGTTGTTCACTTCTGGATTGTTCTAAGTTGTCTTGTTACAGTGGAACAGGATCAGAACCAGTATTTTCATGAGAAATTCCCCATGTCAAGTTGCATGGGGTTGTTGGACCTGTTCCATCACCTGTTCCATCTCCCATGGGTGCTTCAATGTATTCATTGCTCCTCACCAGTCCAAGCTCCTCATCTTCTGGTTCCTGTCTCTCAAATAAAGTGTTAGTTTCATCAAAGACAACATGTACACTTTCTTCTACACACATGTTTCTTTTACTGTATATTTTATAAGCCTTGCTATGTGTAGAATATCCCAAGAACACTCCCTCATCACTTCTGGGATCAAA
>ML256956.1:0-15218 GCA_005239495.1 Nicotiana undulata | reverse complement strand
CATGTCCCCTCGTGCATAAATAACAATATCACCCCTCTTCCTTACCAGAACAAGATAAATATCAACGGCAAGGAAACATGCAATATAATATAGAATGCGAGACAATAATGTTCAACGAGAGGGATAGTATCAATATTAAACACACAGTTGCCCGGCAATGGTCTCAACTATACCAATCTCAACAGAGTACAATTGACAACAAATACTCATCCTCAACAACACCTTACATCTCATTCTTTCACCATAAACAACAACATCCTCTTACAAGTAATAGCAATGTCATAATATAAAAGGCATGGAAGAAAAGCTACGATTTCTATCATATTAGACTCACGGTCATGCTAGACTCTCATCACATAGGTACTCGTCACTCTACCTATGCAACGAACATGATTAACAAGTAAACACGTAGCAAACAATACCTATTCCCTCACCGAAGTTAGGCAAGTCACTTACCTCGGGTCCAAAATAGAGCGATCAACCCTCTAACACCGCCTTTCCTTTATAATCCGGCTCCGAAACGATATTATCTAGACATATTCAACTCAAGTATATCAATAATGACTCAATAATTCAAACCCATAGCCTAATTACCCATTTCAAATCATTCTTCCTAAGATTCCAAAATTTGACCTCGGGCCCACGTGGTCGATACTCGAGGTTCGGACCAAAACCTGATCACCCCTAACCCCGCGAGTAAGAATATACAATTTGCTTTAAGATTCGACCCCAAATTGGGGTTGAATCACCCAAAAATCCCAAAAACCTAACACTACCCAATTCCCCCAATTTCTACCTTAAATTACATGTTTTAGGCTTAGGAATTCAATAAAGATTAATGGAAAATGAAGAAAACAAGTTAAGATTCACTAACCCACGAAGTATTGGTGAAAGGAAGATTCAATGGATGCCTAAGGGGCTTGGAGAAAGAGGAGTTCGTGTATTTTGAAAGAATCCCGTCTAAACACTGTTCTGGAAATTAATATATTAACTGGGCAATTTTCGCACCTGCGGAAGGGGACTTGCACCTGCGGTATCGCAGGTGCGGAAAAAGGATCGCACCAGCGGACTTGGGCCAGCCCAGAAGGGGCCGCACCTGCGGAAGGGAAGCCGCTCCTGCGGAGCCGCCCTTGCGGCGCCTGGGTCGCACCTGTGAGAAGAGTCGCACCTGCGAGGCTGGGACCGCAGGGGCGGTCCCGCACCTGCGGCTGGGCAACCGCACGTGCGGTCACACCAGCTGTTGTGAACCAGCAGTGGTTTCTGCTTGTTTTTGGCCTCGCGCGGGGTTCGTGAGGCACCTGGGCCCACCCGATCCCCCGTCCAAATATACCAACAAGTCCTAAATCACTAAGCGGACTCGCTCGAACTTTCGGAACACGAAAAACAACAGCGGAACTCGAAATCAAACCCCAAAACTTATTTAATCAAATCTTAAGAACTTTAAAATTCTAGAATTCACTTCAACACGTCGAACCGGCCTAAGCTGCTCGGAATGACTTCAAACTTTGCAAATAAGTTATAAATGACACCACAGAACTATTCCCGGTCTCGGAATCTCATTCGGACCTAGGGAACATAACATCACTTTCCAAGTCACATTTCAAATTCTTTAAAACCTCAAAACCTCATTTTTGATCCGAAACCACTCAATTCACGCCGGTTTTACCCCAAATTCCACAGATAAGACAAATAGTATATAATAAACCTGTTCCACGCTCCGGAACCTCAATACGGACCCGGTAACGAGGTTTCGACATAATTATTCACTTTCACATTCCTTTATTGTTTTCAGAAAACAATTTCTTTTAAAAATTCATTTCTCGGGCTTGGGACCTCGGAATTCGATTCCGGGCATATGCCCAAGTCCCATATTTTCCTACGGACCCTCCGGGATCGTCGATCACGGGTCCGGGTTCGTTTACCAGAAATGTTGACCAAAGTCAACTATATTCATTTATTAATTATCAAAACTCATTCTTTTGTCAGTTTTTCACATATAAGCTTCCCGGCTACACGCCCGGGCTGCGCACGCATATCGAGGTTAGGCTAACAGAGGCTCTCCGAGCCTCGGAACATAGATATAGCTTAAATTACGTAAGATGACTTTTTGGGTCATCACAAGAAAGGTCTAGACTGGTACTCCCAAGTGGACAACTTGATAGTGGAGGACAACTTAAGACTGGTACTAGGACCGTTAACTGCACCGCTGATCGACTATTCTACCGCAAATAAGGCTTTTTGATTTAAAAAGGGTGATTTTTAGAAAAGTGCGGACACTCATCAAGTATCGCTATATTGATAATAAGCACGAGTGGAGTATGATGTGAAGCATGCAATATGCAAAAATAATAACACATTGCCAAGTATTGCCTGATAAAAGTACGTAAAAGTAGTAAGAAAAGGTGAACATGAAAAGAAGGGAAAAGAAAGGAAAGACAAATTAGAGAAGTCAATTTAGCTCATGAAAATGTGTAAGTACATAATGTAGCATGTAGGGAATTAGGGATGGGATAGTCATAATATTAAAATCTTAGATATGATGAAGAGATGGAGAGGTCATACATGTCATAGCAAATAAAGGAGAATAAGGGAAGGATGTGCATGTCATAGCAATTTAAACTAGATAAAGGTGAGTAAGGGAAGGGATGGGCATGTCGCAGCAGTTTAAAGCAAATAAATGTGAATAAGAAAAGGGATGTGCATGCCATAGCAATTCTTGATCAGATAAAGGTGAAGAAGGGAAATAATACTCATGTTATAGCAATTTAAAACAAATAAAGGCGAATAAGGAAAGAGATGTGCATATTATAGCATTTTAAAACAAATAAGGAAAGTAATCCACATAGTTCAAGTTTTTCATGGTGAGAGTCTACGTATTCCCCAACATAGTCACCATGCTGTCGCGCCCCGTTTTCTCGCGAAAGCTGGTTTCGACATGTGACAACTCTTTTAAGCGAGGTACTAAAATAGGAGAGTCGTCACCTAACGATTTTTAAGGTGAGATAGGGCACCTATTTGAAAATAACTATATTCGACTAGTTTGTATAACCAAAGATCGAGTACGGGCTCAAATCACCTCAAAGAGAAAGTGTTAGGCGCTCTCGAGGTCCACAAGTGTGGGTCCCGACCAAACTTTAAACTATGTGAATTATGCATTAGGCTAGGTGATCAAATAAGTAAAGGGAAATTTAGAAGTCGAAGAGTCTTATCATAACACATGAGAATCGGTAAAAAGCTTAATGACTACAATGATACAATTACATTAATCTATGTTAATTGACTAAGTGTACATAACAAATATATAAAGGAAAGGGGGGTCCTATGTTTTTTAGCCTAAAGGATCACCCCACCCCATGCAACATAAATAATAATTTGCAACTTTCTTGAGGTAGGGGTTGCTCATATTATTCAGCGGCACAGACTATATCTCCTGCTACCCGATTACTATGTTAAAGTTCTTTACTGAAAGGCTTTAGTTCTAGGTCGTACCCTATACATGCACTACATGTCACATGCCTATGGTCCAGGAGCCTTTGGACGTCTATTTGGCGGTTCTAGACTTCACTTAGGATTCTCAAAAATGATAAAACTGCGCGCATTCAAAACATATAGAACTACACATAAATGCAAGAAAGGGTTCAAGTTAACTCCACACATTAACATCAAATTGCCACGGGTAGATTCAGCAATAGATAGTTTTCAGGATCAACACTTAAAGTCCAATAGCATGGTTTCTAGGTGACTCTGGATTCCAGTATCATACAAGCAGCGATGCGACATTAGGCTAATGGATTTAGAGATTAACGGCATTACAAACCTATGGCATGAACTCTAGTTATTTTCATAATGAGGCAATCAAATGATCTCAGAACTCTGAATTACCAGTGCTGATTTTACATACATGTTTCTTAGGTAGGTGACAATGTCCTGTAGGTAGTATTTCTAGTAGTTAACAATTGAAATTGATATTATATATTTTATCCCTATAGGCAGGTCGAAGTAACAAGGTAATTGATTAGTTGATTAAGATCTTATAGTCGTGATATCTAAAGGAGCAGCGTACAAGGAAAAATAGAAGTGGTTGATTGATTAATTAACTGAAACCCCATAGACATGGTATCTAGATGGACATTAGCAAAATATGTGTTATTGTATCCTTATGCATGATATCTAACAGTGTTCAGTAGTACACACAGTATGGCAATTACTTAAGCCAACTTGTTTTAATAAGTTAAGTTAAGTGTGCACGTGATTCCTATAAGCATAGTTTTCTATGTGTGCACAGAAATAAAGCATACCGAATCAAAGTAACAAGAAAAGAAAGTAGGTCCTATAGGCATATTGTCTACCCGTTTATGCAAGAATTAGGATACCCCAACCCCATTTCTCACTAATCTCCCCATCATTTGTTTACAAATCATTACAGTCCCAGAATGAAATAATACATACTTAAGTATGACAAAATATAGACAGAAACAAGTACAAGCCCGCTAATGAAATCATAGGCCCAATACAAAGTAACCCAGGGAAATCACGGGCCTTCAATAGCCTTACTCCCGGACAAAGTGGCAGGCCCAAACCACAGTCTCACAAGAAAATAACTAGAGTGCCCCTGAATCGTGTGACCAAGTCCAACAACACATATGGCCCCCTCCCAGGAGCAACAACTAATTTATTTACCCAAATGGATACCAAAGTTGACCAAACGAGTAACAAACGAGTCATAGGATAGTAGACTATTTCAGACAACGTTTCAAGAAAAAGCATGGTCTAGAATTATCCTAAAAACCTTAGTCAGGGGTTTGAACATGAGAATCTAGTAGTGTTATAGACAAGAGCAAGGGAAGTAAAGTCTTAACATGGAGGCTTTAACATGAGAACCTAATGAGATTGTGACATCATAACAACATGCTAGTTGGCATAGTTTGGCAGACATATCACTTAATTGAGTCATAAGGGTTAATATACTAAGCATAGATCATAACACAAAGACCCTAAAAGCTCGTGTTAGGTAAAAGACTAAAAACATACATCAATTCTAGGCTAACAGGGCGAGAAAACACTAGGATTCATGCTAGTTGATTATACATAAGAGAAAAACCTAACATTGAAATCTACCCTAGAGGTCTTAGGCAGTGCTAAAGGATACATGATTAACAAGTTGAGGAGTACAAATACCAGAATTGCAAATAGCAGAAAAACATGTTTAACTGGACATTAAGACAGTATTGTAACATGGATTCACATGGTCATGGTCAGTTTGTAAAGAAATAATTGATTAAACATAAAAGGCTCAACATAAAGGAATTGATTTAATAAAGTAGATGGTCCCCTAATAGTTTCTGTATAAGAACCCAAGGAATGGAATGAGAAGGTTCTCATAACAAATAATGGGTAATCTGAATAGTCAGAATCATTAAAGTTGCATACACATAATTGGCATGCATCGAAGCTAAAAGTTAAAACAGGTTCAAATGCTAGAAAAACACAGAGGCATAAGATTAATTCCAAAGGAAAACAAGAATACCAACATAGGCGAATAATAGCATATTGATTCACAAAGGCCTAAATGACATAAGCATACAAAGAACGAACACAAGCAAAAATGAAATTTTGAGAGTCTCAGTACTTACCAGTTTGCAAAACTTAAGAGCGAATAAGGTAGAAAACTAAATGGTAGCAGCAACTTGCTTATCAGTAGCAAAGAGAGAGCGAAAAAAACCCTAAAATTCTCGGTGCGTCAGAGTTTCCAAAGGTCTCAGATGAAACCCGGGTGGTGCTCACACTGAGAGTGGTTAAGCAATCGAATTCTGGTGGCCTTGGCTTTCCGCCAACCAAGAACAAAAGATTCAGAATAGTATCGAGTGAGTAAGAGTATGAGAGAATAGTTCTTAAGGTGATTAAAGTCTGTCCAAAGGGGAAATAGGGGAGGGGTTATATATTGGTGGAAATAGAATAAGAAAACATGGAAAATAATTAATCAATCATAAAATAAGGAAAGATTATCACATGCAATCAATAATTGAGCCGGTAAAGGGGAAATCAAAATTTCAAACCCTACTTGAGTCCAATGGCCATGAATCTTGTCGGAAATGCGAGAATCGTTCATTGTAGAGTATATATAGATAAAATATTGTTATATCCTAAAAATATCGGAGTCAATCAGGCCTGCTCTTGAAAGGAGTTCTTGCCAAAAATATAGAAAGAACTATGTAACGCCACAAATGCATACACAGTAGCAAAGTATCACAAAATAGGTAATCATGGATTGATTCCATTTTAGGTTGGAATCAGAGAGAAATCAAGAGGCGACCGCTAGGGTTTCTCATAAGAGAAGAGGGGTTGTGAGGTGTTGAGGGCGGCTGATAGGGGAAAATGAGATTTGGGTTTGGGTCATGGGGATCTAAGGAAAGGTGAGGAATTATTAGGGATTATTGATCATCAGAGATCAACGATTGTCACACCTCCTTTTTTCACTACCCCCGGATTGATGAAGGGGTAATAAGAGAGTTTTTCCACTTTAAGTGATATTATTCGAATTTGGGATTTTTATTAGTTTCAGAGTCGCCACCCGGATTTTTTCACAGTGTTCCCGGACACCATTTATTTATTTAAAATCCCAAATCAGAGAATTTTGACTCTGTTTTGATTTGTCTGCGACCAGAAATCCGAGTAAGGAATTCTGTTAACCCGGGAGAAGGTGTTAGGCATTCCCAAGTTCCGTGGTTCTAGCACGGTCGCTTACTATTAATATTTGGCCTAAATTATCTAATTGATTACATACTTAGAACCTATTGTGCATTTTTAACCTTTTTGCTTTATAGCCGCTTTTAATGTTTAGGGATTATTCTTGAAACAAGTCACGATGGCGTGCACTTGTCATTTTTGGACACATTATAAACGCGCCACATGAAATGCACCCGCGATTCACAACATGTTAAATTTTTATTAATGTTTTGATTTAGAGTCGGGGACATGAGTTTCCACACCCAAGTGTAGATTAGACAGTCATGATTATGGTCACGACGGTTAAAAATGCCTATTTTAGGCGATACTCAATGATTCTCTATGTTTTGGAATTTTTATCTAAAAGAGGTATTTTTAGCTTACGGGATATGTATATAAACCACTTTTGATATTTATGGATTTATCTTGGAACAAGTCACGATGGCGTGCACTTGTTGTTTTTGGACCCATCGCAACCGCGTCACATGAAATGCACCCACGATTGCAACATGTGATTTTATTATGGTTTGGAGTTTGGCCGGGTCACATGAAATGCACACCCAAATTGGAGTTTATGTATCGTGATCATGCCACGGGAACCGTACCCATAGTCATGATAATTTATTATCATTAATCGTGCCTAAAACAAGCTACAATGTTCATTAACTATTTTCCTGAAACTAATTAATCCCAACAGCATATGTCGCATTTTAATGAGACGACACACTTTGTTTTTGTTACTAAAGTTATTTCATTTTTGCCTTACATTATTTGTTACTGTACACGCTAATAGCCTAATGTGAAATTGTACACTTTAAAGATCTTACATGATAGCTTTGCCCTCATTCCCAATGTTTAAATTCATTTGCATTTAAACTACAAAGAAAAGAGTTACAACCAATATTAACAAAACAAAAGAAAACTAATCTACACCATTTTTAATATGCTTATACAACACATCAAGGGATGAACACATAAATGGCAGAAACCAAAATACAGCCATTAACAAGCTCATAAAACAGAACATATTCATTCATGTTTCTATAAACATATATTACTGAACCAATAAAAAGTAAGAAAGAGACCTTAGCAAGCAACTCCTCTTTTCTGAACTTGATTAGTACAAGATTTCTATGCCAAACAAGTGCACCGAAACAAGAGTGAATCGGCAAATGAGCAGAAAATCTTATGACAAAGCTTCTAAACCCAAACCCGGACCAAACCTCGACTGAAAATCGAAACTCGAATCATTGGAAAATCGCAAGACCGACTAGATCTGAAAAGTTTAAAGCCAAAATCTTGCTGATTTTAGGTGACGATTTGGCTTCTCCAATAGCGTGATTTTAGGCTTATTTGGGCTAAAGTTTATGGGGGTTCGGTACTCCTTTTTCTGGAGTTGTTTCTACTTATTTTGGGACTGTTTTGGTCCCTTCTTCAGCTGGGATTATTTTTGAGGAAATAAGAGAGGAAAAGAAAGACATGGCTACTGGTTTAATGGTGGTTTGATTTAGGTCCGTTTTTTGTTGTGTGTGTAGAAGATGAAGAAGAAAATGGAGAAGAAGAGGGAACGGGGGTGCGCCATTTTTGGGAGTATCTAAGGGGAAGGTCCGATTTTTTTTGTGTCCCCTTTTGTGTCTAATTAGGTCTCTATTATATAGAGGAGGGGATTAGGGTTGGAATGTGGGGAATTTGGTTGGGCACGAGATTTTGGGCCCTGAAATTAAGCCAATTTGAAATAAGGGCAAATTTTATCTTTCAAAAATAGTCTTCTTACTACTAATTAAATTTCTTTTATCAAAACGGCCTAATTAACATATTAACTAATTAATTAAACTAATTGATTAAGCTAATGTATATTTTTTGTGACTTTTATATATTAATATATCAATTAAAGGGTAACTAATTTCTAAAAATACGAATTAAACCTAAGATTACATGAAATGAAAAAATGTGACAATTTTTATGATTTTTCTATGATTTTAAAATATTAANTAATTTTAAAGTATTAAACGTGCATGAAATGCGACTAAATAAAGAAAAGTCACAAAAATTCATTGAAAATTATTTTTGATTATATTTTAGGAGTAATTTCCATACGGGGCAAAAATTGGGTGTTCACAGCTGCCCCTCTTTGCTCGAGAACATGAAGGGTTTTCGGGCAAAGATAAAGTGAGCAACCACGAGCAATTTTTGCCCGTTTGGTACTCCATTTGGAAGCATTTTGAAAAAGGTTTGACCGAACCTTGCTTCGGAGGTTGCCTACATATCCTTGGCTATAAAGGAATTAGGTCAGTGTAGTTCTGGAAGTTTTGGAGTGATTGAGTGATGAGTTTGAGAGTCGAGCGAGGTTCCGTCCGAGGCTCCGGTTCATGGTCCTGCTATTACATCAAAATCCAAATGAAAAAGACTAACTAAGCCTATCAGCTACGAGTTACAAGATTCCTATCTACGGGTCTTCTGAAGCTTGATCTTGAGTCTTGGCTGCTTCTTTATACAGACTCCGATCTGAATCTTGATGCTTGTTCGTTGTAGGTGTTGGTTAAATCTTCTTCAGCTTTTCGGATCAAGGCAGGATATACAGAACGGATGACTTCAATCTCGTCATGAATAGTCCACGTCTTTCCGCTTCTGCACTTTGGGGTTCAACTCTTTTCTTTTTCTTCTTTTCTTTTATTCTGAATTGAGACGTCTTCTTTTGATCGTCTCGAATCCATTGTCCTAAAAATGTAATATGCACAAAATCAAAAGGCAAACGAACGAAATTTTCTGCCCTAGTTTTCACTAGGAAAATTTCGTGAGTTATTGTAAGGAAATCTATACTACTTTATTATTGAAAGCAGTGAAATCCGGGAACAGTGCACCCGGAGTTAATGTAGACTAGGGAGTGGATACCCTATGCCCAAAGGCAAAATCAACTAGGGGTTGGAGACCCTATGTTTGGAAGAGAATTGACAGGTTATGTTGTCGTCAAGAAAAGATCACCGGGTTATGCCGGTGTCTGGCAATGAGATTCATCGGGTTATGCCGGCATCAACTAGGGAATGGAGACCCTATGTAGGAATCGAGTTATGTCGGCATCAGCTTATGCTGGCATCAACTAGGGAGTGGAGACCCTATGTTGGAAAAATCATCAACTAGGGAGTGTATACCTTATGTTGGAAAATAAAATCAACTAGGGATTGTATACCCTATGTTGAAAAAAATCATCAACTAGGGGTGTATACCCTATGTTGGCATCAACTAGGGAATGGAGACCCTATGTTGTAAATGAGACTAGGGAGTGGATACCCTATGTCTAAACGAACAAAGAAAGATTTTTGTTTTTTTTTCGTTTTTTTTTAACCAATCATTCTTTTGAACAAAATCCCCAATGCTTATTTTCTGAGGACATAAATAAACTTTTTTTTAGAACAAGACTTCTTCTTCTTTCTTTTTTGTTTTTTTAAATTATCCTAGGAGAAAATTCATCAGACTAGTTTTCCTTATCTTAGGAAAAAGATTCATCAGACTAGGATTTTAATCCTAGGAGAAAATTCATCAGACTAGTTGTTTTTATTATTATCTTAGGAGAAAAATCCATCAGACTAAGATTTTGATCCTAGGAGAAAGTTCATCAGACTAGGTCTTCTATCTTAGGAGAAACATTCATCGGATTAAGATTTCGACCCTAGGAGAAAGATTCATCAGACTAGGTCTTTTTTTTTGTTATCTTAGGAGAAAGATTCATCAGACTAAGATTTTTTTTTTGTATCTCAGGAGAAAGATTCATCTGACTAAGATTTTGATCCTAGGAGAAAGTTCACCAGACTAGGCCATTTTTTTTGTTATCTTAGGAGAAAAATTCATCAGAACTTTTGTCGTAGGAGAAAATTCATCAGACTAGGTTTTCTATCTTAGGAGAAAAATTCATCAGACTAAGATTTTGATCCTAGGAGAAAGTTCATCAGACTAGGTCATTTCTTTTGTTATCTTAGGAGAAAGATTCATCAGACTAAGATTTCTGTCCTAGGAGAAAATTCATCAGACTATGTTTTCTATCTTAGGAGAAAAATTCATCATACTAAGATTTTGATCCTAGGAGAAAGTTCATCAAACTAGGTCCTTTTGGTATCTTAGGAGAAAGATTCATCAGACTAAGATTTTGATCCTAGGAGAAAATTCATTAGACTAGGTCTTCTATCTTAGGAGAAAGATTCGTTAGACTAAGATTTCGATCCTAGGAGAAAGATTCATCAGACTAGGTCTTTTTTTTTAGGAGAAAGATTCATCAGACTAAGATNTATCTTAGGAGAAAGATTCATCAGACTAAGATTTTGATCCTAGGAGAAAGTTCATCAAACTATGTCTTCTATCTTAGGAGAGATTCATCAGACTAAGATTTTGATCCTAGGAGAAAATTCATTAGACTAGGTCTCTTTTTTTTTTATCTTAGGAGAAAGATTCATCAGACTAAGATTTAGATCGTAGGAGAAAGTTCATCAGACTAGGTCTTCTATCTTAGGAGAAAGATTCATCGGACTAAGATTTCGATCCTAGGAGAAAATTCATCAGACTAGGTCCCTTTTTTGTTATCTTAGGAGAAATATTCATCAGACTAAGATTTCTGTCCTAGGTGAAAATTCATCAGACTAGGTTTTCTATCTTAGGAGGAAAAATGTGATGAGCAAAGGCAACCTTTTATGCACACAGATAAAGGCAAAAATTTAAGAAACTTCCCTTTGTCGGTTATTCTCTTCTTCTTCTTTATGCTTTTTTTTTTTTTTGAATCAACTTTCTTGCACTGCTTTGTTCCTGTTTCAAACAAAGAAATTTTTATCAGTCTTAGAAAGTGGTGGTCGGTTTGTGGCCTTGAGTCATGGGCAGCTTGGCTTTTGCTCAATCAGCCTGAGTCGGTTTCAAGGGACGTTTGCTCTGCATCAACCCTGATTGTTCCACACCCAGTACCATTTGTATTTTTGGATCAGTCAGACTTATCCCAACTGGAGATTTTTGCTTAGGAGACCTTTTCTCACATCTTGAATGGCTTCTTGCTTTTTGGAGCAATTTGTCTGTCAGAGGCAATCACCAGTTATCTTTGTTTGCGCCAAGTAGGCTGACAAGGGTCTTTTGGGGGGAAGTCTCTGCATGAATCCTCAATGCATGTTGACTGTAACCTTGAATTGTTGGCCAAATTCACTTTTGTGCAACTGAAAAGCTGGTGACAGATTTTGAAATCTTTTCTTGCTCGTTTTGACCAGGACTGACTCAGAGTGAAGGACACAATGATGCAAAGAAACAAGTATTAACAAGCAATGCCCCTGTCGGAAGGACAGAAGGAAGAGAGTTTTTTTTTGTGGTAACTAGCCTTAGCGATCATGACATGCATTTTGGACTTAGTGGCCGATATATCAAACTAATCAAATCTACCCTTTCACCATGCTTATGACCTTTGAAGTCAGGCTTGTTTATGCCGATTCTTTGCATCAGCTTCACGACTCACTTTCGACTAGTGGTGCCCTGAAAGGTTTTCACCAACAAGTCTCTCTCATTTATTTTTCTCTACTTACCGGCGCCTTACAGTGCCCGTGAGGGTTTTCACCATTAAGACTCTCTCATTTCCTCTTTTTTTTTTCTTTTTTCTTCTTTTGCTTTTTTGTGAGCAACTTGATAGTATTCTACGTCGTGTGGCAACTGTTGCTCATTCCATGATTTCTTGCGTGAGCAACTGACAGTGTTCTATGTCGCGTAACAACCGTTGCTCATTGCATGCTTCTCTTGGCATTCCAAGCCATATCAGGAGGTCTGTATTTGGAAGGCTTTTGGATAGGATTGGAAAGGATGGAAGGCTTAAAGTAAACTCAAAATAAGGGAGTTGTAGACTTATAGCTCTTGGAATCGACTCTTTCAAAAGTGAAATAAAATTTCTGCCCCAGTTTTAGCTACTGGGGATTTTTTCTGGATTTTTCTTTTTCCTCTTTTTTTTTTGACTTTTATTTGGTTGGACTGAACCGTGTAAGGCTGCCTACGTATCCTTTTTTTAAAAAGGAATCAAGTCTAACGTAGTTCAAACATCTTACCTAACTATATTTTTTTCTTTCTTTTCTTTGTCTTTTCCTTTTTTTTCATTTCATTTTTCTTTCTTTCTTTCTTTCTTTTTTTCAAAACAAATTGCCCCAGCTTCCTTTTTTTTAGGGCATAGATCTCAGACTATTCTTTTCTCTTTTCTCTTTATTTTTTTCAAAATAAATTGCCCCAGCTTTTATTTTCTAAGGGCATGGACTTTGACTGTTCTTTTCTTCTCTCTCTTTTCATTTGAACTTTCTAAGAGTTGCCCCAAGAGTATAAACTGGGGCAACTCTTAGAAAGTTCAAATGCAAAGAGAGAGAAGACAAGAACAGTCAAAGTCCACGCCCTTAGAAAATAAAAGCTGGGGCAATTTATTTTCTAAGGGCATGGACTTTGACTGTTCTTGTCTTCTCTCTCTTTGCATTTGAACTTTCTAAGAGTTGCCCCAGTTTATACTCTTGGGGCATGAATTTTTTTTTTCATTTTCATTTTTTACATTTTCACTCTTTTTTTTTTTTACTTTTGACTCTAAAATTGATTCCAAAAGAGGGTGGTCAAACAAAAATGACACCAGCTCAAAAGGGGTAGAGAATGGTATAAAGTGTTTAGATAGAAGAAAAAGGGCCTCCCAGCCTCGAGAACGCCAAAACATATTATCTTTTTGCGATCATATCGTTGATGAACATGTCTATCTTCTTGGTGTGTCGTGGTCGAAAAACACTTTTCATCCATTAATCTCAAACTTTCGACCAAGCTTCAATTGATTAAACATTCTCAAGCCTGATCTTCACAATGATTTGAAGGTGAATTTTACTCGACCTTAGTTCCAAAGTATCTCAAATCTTTATTCATCCTCAAAAGTGTCTCTTCTCACTTATCTCATTTAAGACTAAATCAGTTTTTAAGATCTGGCCAAAATTTCCGCATGCATGTCATATCACTAAAACTAGCGGGAAAAGAACTAAGCATGGAATGACACAAAGGACAAATTGTATTTCATTGAGTGAAAAATAAGACAAACAACCTAAAATCCGATTTACAACCCTAAACTAACCCGGCTAATGAAAATAACAACAAAACAGACCGACAAGACTCACACAAACAGAACAGAGGGATAGAAGGGTTTGACTCAATAAAACAAATAAAATCTGGATCACAACCCTGAAATAACCCAGATAACAGAAAAAACATCAAAACAAGCTACCAAGATTCCTTCCTCGTGAGGAGGGAATGACTTTTCAATTGCTAAGCTTGATATTTAGCCACAAATTTGCTCATCAGAATCAGCAGAGCCTTCTCCAATTTCAAAATCATTAACTTCAGTCAGCGAGTTCCCGAGAGGATTCTCATACTCCATGTCACCATGCATCATCCCCACAAAGTGTGCATCATCGTGTGCAGGTAAAGGATTCTGCGTGATGCACTGGGTGTCACTGTCTTCGATCCCAATCAGATTTTCCTGGATCATCCTTTCTATTTCTCTTTTCAAATCCCGACAGCTTTCAACATCGTGCCCCTGGCGTTGGAATGGTGTTCACACCTTTTAGAAGGGTCAAAGCTTCTTGCACGTGGATCCATATGATTTGGAGGAATAGGTGAAATCATGTCATAATGCTTTAATTTCTCAAACAAGCTTGCATATGACTCTCCTATTGGTGTAAAATTATCTTTCAACCTTTGTTCTCCTCTATACCCCTTGCTTGGATGTGGGTTATAGGGCACTTGGAAATTCTGTAGGCTGGTGGAGATTTTGCGATACTCGCCTTCTGGGGTGTGTTGGTGGCTGGACAATATACTCAGGTGGAGCAAAAGAGTACTGTAGGTTCTGAGGTGGATAGGATTGCTCAGGGGAATCATCGGAAAACAGATGAGGCTGGTCATACCTTCGAGATGTTCTCCTAGGACCTCTTCTCAACCCTGATGCCATCATGATTTCTTCATCTTTCTCATTCATGTCACTAAAATTACCGGATTCAATTTGGACAGCCTGAGTTGCGGCTTTGAGAACTGCTTGGCTTATAATTTTGCCTGTCTTAAGACCATTCTCAACCATTTCCCCCATTTGGATTGCTTCCGAGAAGGATTTTCCAACTGCGGACATCATGTTTTGAAAATAATCTGGCTATTAAGCCTGAAGGAAGACAGTGATTAGCTCGTGGTCATCCATGTGTCACGACCCAAAACCTGGTTCAGGTCGTGATGGCACGTAACGGCGAGGTTAGGCAAGCCAACATATAAATCCCCAGGAGTTACTACCCCAGAACTCGTTTATTCCAGTTATTTACAATTTATAACAAATAAAATGCGTAATGTAGCAGCGATATAAGGTAAGACCGTAGATACAAGATGAACCACAACTAGGCCAAATATGTACAACCCCGAATCCCAATATAACTACAACAAGTGTGTGCCAGGACTAGTGTCACAGTGTCAACGGGCGGCTACAT